>QQSS02212615.1:0-108434 GCA_003687565.2 Craspedacusta sowerbii
CAACCCCAACCCCAACCCCAACCCCAACCCCAACCCCAACCCCAACCCCAACCCCAACCCCAACCCCAACCCCTTAACTTAATAAAATAAGTAGCTTTACTCTTACTATACTCTGCACTGATTTAAAATATAATAAAAAGAATTCCAATCTCTTTTAAAATTTTTAAAAAGTGGAGAGGAGCAATATGCTTAATGCGGCCATCCTGATAGACAAGAAGTGAGACGTTGGCGAGGGTGTTGAGCTAGTCAAGTTGATTGGCAAGTTTGATGGGCAAAGAGAAAGTAAGCGAATTGATTGTCCTGAGATATGAAGAGTCAAGGCAGAGGCTGTATGAGAACCAAATGAGAAAGGAAAAATAACTATTCTCATCACAATAATTTAAGTTAGGATGAAAAAACATTTCTTAATGAGGAAGTACTGTAACGAAAAGAAGGACAAGATGTTAAGTAAAATCAACAAGATCGCTGGAAAATATCATCTCATTACGCCCAGAGACTCACTAAGCTAAACTGTTTCATTGCTTTGGTAAACAAAGACTTGGAGAAGTAAGGCTCAAGCCTAAAATTCTCATTTCTTAGAAAAATACCTAGAAATTAAAATTTAACCTATATGAACAGAGTGTTTAAACTTTGACATATGAAGGTTTACTAGTAGCACTGGATTTAGGAATATGCCACTACTATTGTCCTACTAATTTATCAATACCCAAAAAGAATAGTTCGAAGTCTGACTTGATTCTTAAATCATTGTTCAACCTTGAAGGAGGCTGACCATCAATTTCATAACTAAAATTGTAAACGAGCTGTTCTCTGTACTCTTGAAGGATCACCAATTATTTTAGGCAACTTGGTTTATATTTACTTTAAGTAAGTTTTTTAGCCAATCAGATAATTAGTTCATTGGTCCTCGGAGTTAAAGACTTGCTTATAGAGCAGAATTAGAAGCTCAAGGGATCGATATTTATCCTAATAGTTATTGTTTGGCTGGCTCAATTAGATTATTAATAAAATTATTCCCTAATTTCCAATTGGACATCTGCAGAGGGATAACCGATTGCAACATGAGCAATATGCAGGAAGGATGATAATCTGCTTGATAAATAACATAAACGTCCTTGCCTTGTTATTTGTTTTGTAAATAGAATCTTAAGCACCAGGATATGATCAATATCAATTCACAAATACTGAATAAAATCATTGATTGCTATTCCAAAACTCACCTAAAGTTCAGCTTGGCCAACATTGCACGTTAATGACAACTCTTGCCCTCTACGCCACTTTCGGTCATTAATATGTGGCAAAGAACTCTTATTCCCGAGAATCCTAATGAGAGTCTGAATCCTTTGACAGGAATGTTGTGAATTACCTAACTTACAAAATTAATCTACTTCTATGGACCTTCCTTCAATCTTATATTTTCCAACCATTAATATCAGTTAAGGACAATACAAATGCTATGAATAATTATATGTTGATAAATCAGGTGAATATGAGTTGGCTTTCATGCTACTTGTTCATCTATTTTAGTTAGTTTCCGAACTTATCAGCCTACTCTACCGATATTGGCTCCACATCCACGAACTTCCTGCTGCGGAGGTAGAGCAACAGGGCCAGCACACCTCCTATCAGCACTACTGCCATCAAAGAAAGTCCGATAATTAGTCCGATGTTTATGGTGTTTTATTTTACGATTTTGACCTCCTCAACTGTGCCATTCTTGTTCACCTTTACAGCTACTGAAAAAGACAGCACTTGATACCCACCCGTAAGATCTTTAGATTTAGCTGGATCGCTCAAAATTTAGTTCATTTTATTCCCGATTCCTGTCAAGAGGGCCTCATCGGAAGTCGTGATTGCACTTTCCTGGTTTATAAGGACTTGCTTGGCTTCAGCTGATGCTTGGAGCACTGAGACTGCCTGCGACTGGTCAGTGACTTGAACGGTATTAGGATCTGCCTTGGGATCAGCTGGTTTTGAAGTCGCATCTATTATATAGTCGATAATAAGTGACCCCTCCCTTATTCCAACAATTTTAATTTGACTGTTATCAACGCCTAGAGTGGCTGCAAGGTTGGAAATGAAGTTGGTTGGCCCCTTAGTACTAATAAATTCATTTAGGGATACTGAGATCCTAGTGTTAAGCTTTACTGCATTAACCTGTGTGAGTGCGACACTGCATTGAGAATCCATGGTCAGCATAAAGGAGACCATAAGTGTGATTGGGTCGAAAGTATTTCTTCCACATTCGATTTTATCAGAAATTTTTCCAGTGAAAAGGGGCTTGATGATGCCAGAGGTGGTAGAGACTTGGATGCTTACGTTGTTGTTGAGGAATGTGTTGATGATAACCCAGGAGTTGGGGTTGCCGCCGAATTAAGTGTTTATTATTTTGTAGCGAGTACTTTTTGGCAGTCCTGAGTTGTAAGTGAAATTGTACTATTTGCCAACTTCCAAAATGGATTCGAATCGGTTGAGTCGCATGTTAAGAGGTTCGGGTCCTTTCCATGCCCACTACTTTTGCCCATTAATTATGTTAGTCCATTGTTCATCCACAGGCGAAATTTTGACTGGGTAGTTCATAGCCTTCTTAGAATCAGGTCCAGTATTTTCAAATACAATCTCTACAAACCTATTTCCATCGCAGGAGTATCCGTTCCAGGAATCAACTCGTTTGCAATAGCTCATTTTTTTAGCTATGTCGTTGTTGGGTAAGGCTGTGATTTTAGACCCGAAGAAAGTTCCGTCAAGATCGATAACGATAGTGTTTCTTTCTCCAACGCACATTATCTATCCACAACCTCCTAGCCATCCCAATCCGCCAGGATTAGGGTCGTCGAATCTGACCAAGTTGTTGAAGTCAGTTTTCTCGACAATGTTGCTGCTGAATATTGATGGCGAAAACATCTAGTCCTGCGACTGAGCAGTAATCACTTTGAATCCGTTAGAACACTGGTGCTGAGCGTACTCTGAGGCACTCCAGCCGTTAAATTTGGAGTTTTTCATGAACCAGCGGCCTTAATATGGTGCCCCTGTGCATTGGGTTGAAAATGCTGCGGTGGGGACAACCCTTGGAGGCAGAGTTTCAGTGTTCATGGAAGTCTGTAGGAAATTAGTAGCAGAGCCAGGACAAATAATCGCTTAGGCTGTTCTTGCGAAAGCGTAGAGGTAGAGATTATTGAACTCAACGTATGGGTTCTAGCCAGTCAAGGAGAATCTGTTATTGAAGTGCTTTCCGTTGTCGGAAAAGATGATGTTCTTTACGATGAAGGAGTTTCCTCCTGGGTTGGTTTGTACTCCCAAGCTGTTTCCGAAGAGGGAGAATCCTGACATTTCAGAGCATCCACCAGCGCCATTGAAAACAATCCCTTGACTGAACGCTGTGGCTGAATTGCCTTTGAATGATCTTGTGCTCGAGCCGCATGGTATTGATTGAATCGCCCAGCCGTCCTAAACTCCACCGATAAGAATGTTATTTTAGACAGTGAACTTTTAGGTCGAAATCATATACCAAGTAGCTGTTACTTAAAGAGCGAGGGCATAACCTCCAGTGGCTCGCTTGAAGTTGGCCATAGCGACATTGCCCTTTGCTAGAAGGTTGTTGATCTTTCCACACATCACTGCGTGTTTAGTCGTGTTATAAAAAACGTTCTAGTTGAGGTTAATGGTACCCGGTGAAGCTATGTTGATTCCTGGTGCGGCTGAGTGAGTAATCACATTCCTTTCGAAAGTAAGTGCAGTTTCAGCATTCAAACCGCCTTGGAAGGTATCGATTTGGCTGCCAAATCGGATTTAAGTGCCCTTCATTACAAGTTATCCAGTGTAGGTTTTCTTTTCAGGCTGAGTGACAGTGTAGGAAAAACTATCTACAGTTACTCCCCAGAATGGATTTTCTGCTGTTATAAGAATGCTTCTTTTGGTGTGGCAGATAACTGTCCTTGTGTCGATTACCATAGCACCTTCCGTGATTTATGGAGCAGCGTTTCCGTAGTGTCTGAATTTGAGTCCAGAGGCGACGGTGATTGTTTTTCCACTAACGGATGCTATTGTGGCAACCTCAGTCTAGTTCATGTTTCTGGATGAAGTTGATATCAGAATTGTGTCACCAGCTTTCCAAGCACTGACGTCCATATCTACAGTTAGTTGGGTAGCTCCTACAGCTGCGGTGGCTGTCAAACGAGTAGTAATGATACTAGGCGTTGCCCCGTAGAAATTAAGTTTTCCGTTGACAGCTAATATTTTGTTTACTGATTTAGAGGGTGAAAATACCAACCCTTTGTTGCTGACTCTGTCACCTGTAAATGTGATGGTCAAGGGATTTTCAAGAGGGATAGGAGTGCTGCTTGTGCCTGCGTTGAACTCGCCAGTTCTGACCCAGATGTTCTAGACTGTTATAGTCCTTGGGGCTGTTCCAGGTACAATCAAAGTTCCGTCAATAAATAGGTTCTTGAGCTTGGGAGTGTTGACATCCAGAGTGATAAAGTAGTTAGCACGGATAGTGGCGTTTTAGCCATCGACCGGCACTTTTCCAGATTACCAAGCCTTTGTATCGCTCCACACTGTGTCTACTCTAACTTAGGCTGGTGGTGGGGGAGGGGCTTCCTCCTTGAAATCTGATGACACCATCTCCACCTGTTGATTCTTTTTTTTCCCGCTAAAGCACATATAGAACCATTTTTTAGCTGCGTCAATGTAATAGTCTCCGAAGGCGCAAGTGGCAGGATCCGGAATCGCAGCCAATGCAACTCTTGGAGTGC
The DNA here is from genome assembly GCA_003687565.2 of Craspedacusta sowerbii. Taxonomy (NCBI): domain Eukaryota; kingdom Metazoa; phylum Cnidaria; class Hydrozoa; order Limnomedusae; family Olindiidae; genus Craspedacusta; species Craspedacusta sowerbii. The sequence continues at coordinate 4,755 of QQSS02212615.1, forward strand.
TCTTCCCAGCAATTATATCATTCATAGTCCAGCTCTTTCTTTCCTTGACAAAGCTAAACCTGGCTATGCAGCCTTTTGCTTATTTGGGCCAGTGCTGGTAGATTCTGAAACTGAACTAGCTGAAGTCTGTGTTGCTTTATCCAAATTGAGCCTGGTAGAATTATCCAGATCTGCAAAGCATTGCCCACATTTATGGTTGATCTGGGATCATCATTGTCGTCACAGTGACTGTCTTTGAGAATTAGGCTGCGACGAAAGTTGAGTCAGCACTAGTCGGTGTTGCTAGTTTTTTGAAATAGACTCCAAGGCTATTAATGCTGTCAGGAGTAGGATTGTAAAACATGACAGGGAAAATGGGATCTCCTTCACAGACCATGGAATCTGCAAATTTACTGCCGGCTGGCTCGACACACTGGTCGTTTTTAAGGTGGATCCATCTTGACAAAATAAAGCAGTTTCCTGTGTAAGTTTTTGAGAGGCCGATATTGTTGCAAGCAGTTCCGTCTTTGCTCCATATAACTTCGAGCTTGTTAACGCCCTCGTATGAAACTAATTTGGTGAAGCCAGATGTATTAAACCATTTCCATTGTGTGAACTCATAAATCTTGCCTCCTGTGATGATGGTCTTTATATTACCGCACGTAACACAGGTGTGGAAAAGAGTACCTTAATTGAAGTTGAAGTTGTCCACTCTGAATGCGGCAAAGCCGTCAGTTCTTGGCAGAGAGATAGCGATTAGACCTTCAGCAGGTTCAGCATTATCCGCTGATACACCTACATTGAGAGAATCTTCAACTGTAGTGAACTAAACAGTCTTATTGCAGTCCTCTACGAGAATGCCATTCTTTTTTGCGTCAATCATTCGGAAGTCTGAAAACTTAACGTAGCCCTGGCTTTACAAGTATAGATGAGCGTCTGATGATTTGTAGATCAGGTAATCGGAGAAAGTCGATTGTAAGTTTGGACTGTCAGGGTTTGTTCCGTCAGGAAGATTCATTCTGACAGGGGAGCAAGGGTCGGTTGTTGAATAGATGTCGAAGGTCCTGAGACCAAACCTAAGATTGCTGTGGGTGACAATGCTTCTTGAAGCACTGATTTGCAAGCCTGTTGGACAAAGCTTTAAGCCTACACTAGCTCCTGCAGGTTAATGCATGATCTAGTACCAAGCCCCATAAAACTAGGATCCTGCAGCTACGTTGTTTATGAAAGTATTTGATGGATTGGTTATCCAGTAGGAAGCGACCGAGGTATCTGTGGAAAGCATCTTCTGCGAGGCTTTTGAGTTTATCATCAGGTTCTTCTGAACGACGTTGAACATTTCAACTCCCTCTTCCAGGAAAATGTTATGGCCGAAGACATCGCAGCCTACGTTCTTTTATATGGTTAGGAAATGGGTGGCGTGCACAGCTACCACTCTCGCGAATGAGTCATGGACTGCAACTCCTCTAACAAAAGAGTTGGGAACATTATCGACCATGTGGAAATGAATGCAGTAACGACCCAAGATAGTGGGCTGTCCACAGTGTTGGAATTCAGTATAGCCGATCTGGGCATTGAGTCCTTCGTTGCTGTTGCCGTACAAAAGAAGCTGTGAACCATATTAGACAGGATAGGATGATTCTAACTAGCCTTTGAAGACAATATTTCTAGAGAGGAGACCGACTTAGCATTTGAAGTCAATTGTCCAGGTCTTTGAGCCTTGGTAGGTCTGTGTTCCGAAGTAATGTTTCTTTGCGAGAGTACCGTTGAGAGTTAGAGTCATGCGATCTGCTGAGACTGCTGTTATAAGGAATCTCTCTCTGTTTTTAGGGTCAAAGTCAGTGCTGGCTATGACGATTTATTCTCCGACTTGCCAATCGACAGCCTATGCCAGACTGATTGTATTACCGCCAGCAGCTGCGTTAGCTGATATTGTTGTCCAGGTGGGGGTTCTTACCTTGCCGTGGATAGACAGATCGCAGTTGTTGCAAATGAGTCCTTTATTTCCAAAGACTGGAAGTTGGGCTTTTCTTTACTATCCAAAGAACTCAAATACCAACTTACTGTTAAAGGGCTGGGCCTGAGTGCCTGCTTGGAAAATTCCTTGAGTGACGATGATGGTGTTGACCTTTATGTTAAGGTTCATGTCCTTTATGATGATTCCACCTTCCTAAGAGTAGATTGCAGCTACACTGGGGACATCCTGGTCTATAACCAAGATCATTCGCTTGGGGATATAGATTAGATCACCAGCGACTGGGAAGAAGTCGCCGCCCCAGGTGTTTGGATCCGAGTATTTGTAGACGTAAAAGAGGTTTACTTGGGAGAAAGCTAGGTTTGAACCTTTTTTTACTACAAACGATTTAACATTAGGAATTTGATTCGGGAGCTCCCTAGATGAAGTACAGACTATCTGTGTGTTAGTTATGCTGGTGACAGCGCAAGGCAGATCATCAATTTTTACGGAGATTATTGAAGAGTCAGTGCCAAACTGCTATCCGGTCAGTGTTACTGTTTATTGAGCGGCAGAATTGAGCTGAACGATTGATGAAGCAGTAACAAAGGGAGTACTAGTCTCTGAGTAAGTGACTGCAGTTGAAATAGTTTTTACTTCAGCGCCAGAGATTAGTTTGAGGTCGCAATTTGTTGATGCCAAAGTCCCTGTAGCTGTATTTATGGAAATGCCAATAAATTCTATTTAAGCCATTTCGCAAGAACGTGCCTTTGCGCCTTTGAGCCTGAAGTACCGAGCAGTGACTGGGCTTTGAAGGGTGAAAGTGTTGATGCCGCTCCTGATTCCTGAATCAATTGTAATAATTTTTTGGTAATTAAGGCCGTCATTGGAAGATTCGAAAACAGAGCCAACCAACATGTTAAGACTAACCAAAATCGAGGGGAAGAACTTGATCTCTGAAATTTTGCCTTTTCGCATCGTCCCTAGATCAATTCCGATGTAACATTGCTAGTTGGTAGTAAGATAATAGCTTCCTGCTTTTTTATCGAAAGCAGCTTCTCCCATGCCGATGTCACTGATTGGCAAGCCCATTAATGGCATTGGCTTCAGGTAGTTGTATTTGTTCAGAGCTGCCTCAGTTGGCATTGGAGGGATCTTGACCTCCATGGTGGTTTAGGTCGATGAGACTACCTCGGCTTTCTCTCCACAAATTGTCACATAGTTAAAAGCAGGATTAGTGGAAAGTCCGGCTCCAGAGACGGTGAGCATAGGTCCACCAGCGAACGATGAGGTGATAGGGGTAGTAGTTAAATCAGTTGCAGACCTTATTTTAATGGTGTCGGTGAGTGAAAAGTCTCCAGTAGAGTCTCCAATATGCATTTTGTATTAGCCGATGGACAGTCCAGTGAAGGTCACAGTTTTGGGACTAGCACTAATAGTTCCCATGAAGTTGGCTTAGGATTGCATTCCCATATTATCTAGTTTGATGAGGTAAGCGTAGTTGGGTGTCGCAGTTGTAGTATACCCGAAACTTATTGAAGCAGCAACATCCTTGGTAAATGCGTCTAGAGTTATATCTTTCTTCGCAGCGGAGTACATGATGGGGAAGCTGACTGGGTTATTGTTAACAGACACCTCAAGTACGAAGGATGAACTCGATGTTCCAGCCCTCATCATGATCATTAGCTTGCCTCTCTACACTGAGTAGGGGACCAATGGCTGCCCGTCTAATTTAATGGTCATTATTTTCCTTGTCATGTCTTTGGGATAGCCTGACCCTGTCAGTACGAGCAGGCCTCCGTTGGGATTAAATTGCACTGCCGCGGGCAAAGCGGTTGATCCAAAGATCATTTTTAGTTTACTCACAACTTGTCTCTTGCCAGTATAGCCCAAGCCTGGAACTTTCAAGTAGAGAAAGTACGTTCCTGCTTATAAAGCGACAACATCCATTCTGAAATTAGTCTCTGTGAGTGTTAATGGATTAACTTAGAGGTCGTCCTTAATAAATTCGGTGCTTTCGAAGACTGCCTTGGTGCCGGGCAGTAACTTGGTACCTGCAATGTTGAATGCTGAGGATGCAAGTTCAGAGATGGGGATAGTTGCCGTTGGGGTAACCGAATCACTGTAGGTAAATCTGACTGAGTCATCAAATTTTGCAGTTTAAATTAGTTTTCCAAATAAGTAAACCTTATTGTTGTACTCCAATGCAATATCGGCTGGCATGGCAGGAGTTAGGCAGGTGACCTAAGTTTTAGTGCTTGTCAGGACTCTGCAGAGATTGTTGTCCGAATCCCCGATATTGACAACTGTGTTTTGAAGTTAGCTATAAGGGAAGTTGACTCCGGTAATGGTGAGGAGAGTGCCTCCGAATTTGGACCCTTTGTTTGGTGAGATTGAGGTGATGGTCATGATGTACTCGAACTTATTAGCGTCAGCAGAGGCAGGAGTTGAGACGACCTTGCCTAGCTTTTAGACGAAAATATCATAAATCCCTGAAAGACCACCTCCGAGAGTGCAAGTAATCTAAGTATCAGTTAAGGTATTCACGTTTATGAAATAGATTTTTTGATTGTCTCTTCCTTTAAGGTAGACCTTGATATCTCCTTTTGTTGTACCAAAGTTGCTGCCTGTGATTGTTATTGTTGTCTTTTATACTGGGCAGGCAGACTTAGGATTTAAATTTGAAATTTGCATGTTGAGACTGCTGTCATAAGTAATGGCGGCTGTTTTTGCAGTTGTGCCTTACCACTTCAGTTAAAGCTCAGAACCTGAAACGCAACCTTGATTAGGCTGAGGAGGAACAGTGAACTCCAGTTTTTTGTTTTAAATAGTTGTGAGTGTTAGAGGAATCCCGCATACCTTGGCTACGAATTTGGAATTCGCCTTGAAAGGAAAACCAGTTCCGACGACTACTATTTTACTTCCTCCAAAAGTTCCAACCTGGTTGGGTGTGACTGATGTGATGCTGTAGCTAGTTTAAGTACTACTTGCGGATGATGTGTCAGCATAACCGAAATTTGGGATGTGAATCATGGGCTTCTGCTGTCCTCCTTCTATATTCAGCGAAGATGGCTAGCCAGGGAGTGTGCATGTAATGCTAGTTACAGTGCCTGTGACAGAGCTGCAGTCTGAGCCTGCAAACTTCACAGTGATTCCACTAATTGAGGTGACTGCTGCAGGCAGAGTCAATCCCATTGTGAGTGTTGTACCAGAAATAGAGAACGATGAGCATGTAGGGGTGTTATCCCTAGAAATTTAATAATTGTTGTTTCCTTTGAAAAAAAAGGGAATCGAATTTGACGTGCCAATGACAGTCGCCACTTCAGATGGGATATATCCAGACCCCAAAGTGATGACCTTGGTGTTGGCATACTCCCCACCTCGTAATCTATAGACATTCATCTCTGTAGGAAGTGGGACAATATTATTGAAATCTCCTACAAAATTAGGTGTTCTTCCTGCAATAGTATCAAATGTAAATTGGAAACCGTAATAAGCAGCTCCGACTGTATAGAATCCTCTCCTTATTACTTCCTGTGCTCCTGTCGCAGTCTTTAGTGCCTATGTTGTGACGCTGAACGGGATGTCAGTTGAGGCGCCAACTGTGATGGGAGTGCCGTCTTTGGATATAGTGAACGTTCCTGAGAATTAGGAAGGTTTATCAAAGTTTGTGACTCGCAAGGTTGTAAATTCAGGCTGAGTCAGAGTTGGAGTGGGAGTAAGACTGACTGACTAAAGCGTTAAGTCACTAGTAAGGGCGTAGCTTTGATCTGATCGAGGTTTCCATTGCTTCAGTTTAAATAACTTTCCATTCGCAATATCAGTGATTTATACTTGTAGTTGGTAGCCTAGGTCACCAAGATTAGCGGTGATCGCCTTATGAACTTATAGAACAGTGGCTGTGTAGCTTATAGTGGCAGACTTCGAGCAAGAGCTGTAACAGAGTTTGTAATTTCCGCTGGTAGCACCCTAAATCTTGTAAACTATGGTTTCAGGTTCGAATACTTCAGTGAACTCAAGCAGCTGCACTTCCTTGCCTAAGTTAGCGTCGGGATTTGTGAAGGGCATGCTATATCCAACACTAACTCCGCCTGCTCCTCCAAGATTATAAAATATGGCTTAGTAGTAATAGTAACCAGCAGTTGATGCCTTGAAGAAAGCCTATCTTGCGTACAGATCATTGAAGGAATATTGGAACTGGCCTCTATAGTAGGTGTCCCAGAACAAGGTTCTCATTTTTTTGGAGTCAGCTGTGTTAGCCACAGTTGAAATTCTAAAAACGGAATAATCATCACCGCCCCCGTAGAATCTATAAAATCCTGGGGTTTTCATATATACATAGCCTGTTACGATACCATACCCGCTCACCCAGTCTCTGTAGAAAGTGCTGGATAATAAAGTCTGCTATTAGATCGGAGCAGGCAACTGTCCAGTTTCTAGTCCGACTATGAAATTTTCAATGCTGCTGAAAGCATTTTTATTGTAAAGTTTGAAATTAGCTCCAGCAGTTTTTAAGAATTTTCCTTTTTGCCCTGAACCTGAAAACGAAAGGGCTCCATAGGTCTATGTGGCAGGATCGGCCACAGGCTGCACTTAACAAACAATCTTGGTTGAGGTGACTTCCATGACGATGCATAGCTGACCAGCTGCAGTGATTTTATTGGCAACTAAATCTTTGTTGAAATTTTTCCCGTTGATTGTAATAATCTGTCCGAAAAGGGAACCCTTATTGGAGTTGATTGATGTGATTTATGGGGCCACCATAATCTAAAAGGAAGTCGGGAAGACAGGGACGTACAAATTAAGTTGGAAATCTTAAGTAGTGGCGTATCCTATTTTTAGTTGTTAACTCACCTGATAATATCCGGCAGAGAGCATTGAGCTAGCTTGACAAATTATTTTGTCTATAGAATCAGATTTAATAGGAACTTGGTTGATCTAGATTCTACTGCAGAGCAGATCCCCTATCTTTAAATTTATAACTTGACCTAAAATCCTCAAGGTACCAACATCTGTGATTTTGTGGTATCCCATAAATTCAACCAAGTCAGAGGGGTTGATAATAAAGGGGTTGATACTTGTTAGTTGAGGTGTCAATGATCTTAGATAGCCGAAGTTAATCTTGTTGGATTTTTAATCTAAAACTGTGACTGTAAGAGGAAGGGTCTGCTATATAGGTGATCGAGTTGTTACACATGTAACAAAGGAATCAGAGATACCCGAGCTAGGGTCTATTACGCAAGGTAGGGACCCTATGAAAACTTTAACATCGGCGATGACAAATCCAAAGCCTTGACCCTGGATGGTCACAACAGAGCCTCCTGCGATAGAGCCAGAGGTTGGAGTGATGCTGGAAATCTCCAGCGCTTCGACCATAAGTTGTGTTAGTGTACTGAAAAAAATTGTGAAATACATGATTATAATTAAAGGAATATAATAGCTTATAAAGGGGTTTTCGAAGTTGATTAAATTTACATAAAAAAAATATAAGGTGTTTTTTTTCTATTATGTTTAAATCATACGCACTTTTACCACTAGCCTTTAATGTCTTCCTTCTCTTCTTCATATTTAAGATTTTACAACCATCTCATTTATCACCAGATCTCTAATTCAAAGTTTTTTAAATTGTCCGAAGCCTTCTAGAATTTTAAATAAGCCTATTGATAATTCAAGTTAAATAACACATCCTTGAATTAATGCTAAAGAAAAATCTTATACACCGATAAAAATTATTTTAGGGTGCTTAAAGGATATTATAAGCCGCCTATGTTTATCCAAGTAAAAATTGTAATTATATGATATTCTTTAAGCATATTACTTGCTGCAATGTTAAGTCTTATGATATATTATTTTGCGATTCCTAACAGCAAAATACAACTTCTAGTTTGTGTCAAATGTGAATAATAAAGGCTTTTACCGGTGGAAAACCTGACTTTATCAACAATGTTGATATGATTTTTGTCTATATTCATATTTTATAAAGACGCTGGGAATATTGATAAACAAAACCTTTCTCATATCAACAGCCTGTCCATAACTCTAAACATTTGAAAATTTAAAATATTGAACTCCTTTTATTACACAAAATCATCTATTGGGGGTTAATACAAAGATGATATAAACTGTTGAATTTTGTATTATTCTTCTCCTATTCAAAGCTTATCTAAAATTACTGAGATTGAAAATTAAACTTTATTTTCATAACTAAAAACAGATTTAATGCTGTCGAAACTAGGAGATCCAACTAGAGAAAAAGTTAATATTTTGAATTAATAGCCTTATTATTCTCAAAATACAATAGATTTAAAAGATTGTTTTGCAATTTAATTATCTATTAAACAAATAATTGATAATGACTATTAAGCCACTAGCCGAACCATGAAATTTATTTAATACAAATTGACACTATATTATTGTCCTAATTTGTTTAAAACAAAATGTAATTTTTTGGATTTTAAAGATTCTATGCTCTAATGAATTAATATACAATCATTTATAAATAGAGAGTGTCAACGAAATAAAATTGACAAGTGATTCGATGAGATTTTTTATGGCAAAAAGACCGTTATTTTACAGTGATTTTTAATTTTCTATTCTCATATAAAGCCTTACAATTCTTTCATTTCTTAATGAGATTAATCAAATTAGCACTTCTAGGACTCGTACTTTTGATGTCTGCTGATGCCAAGCATCATTTGCAGAATATTGAAGGCTAATTGGCCCTTGGATAAAATTTCACAGCCTAAGTTCAGGCCTAATTAGAAAACCAAGTCAATTCATAAAATTAAGCTGGAGAAAATTCAGGCTCTGAAGAATATTCAGGTTCTGAAGAAGCATCAGAAGAGGGATCTGAATAAGGTTCTGAAGAGGGATCTGAATAAGGTTCTGAAGAGGGATCTGAAGAGGGATCTGAATAAGGTTCTGAATAAGGTTCTGAAGAGGGATCAGAAGAGGGATCTGAAGAGGGATCGAACGGAAGCTAATAAGGCAGCGAAGAATAATCCGAATAATCAGAAGAACACAACGAAAGAAGACATTGATTATCATTATTCAAAGAATAATAGTCGGTTGCCCAATATAAATAATTTATGAAAAACGTTGGCCTATAAACTTCTTCTCCAATTTTTAGAATTAGGGAACAATTGCTCGGCAAGCCTCTTCTGCCAGTTAAATAAAAAAAGAATTAAGAGCAAGATCTTCAGTAACAGAGCTTCTACTCCTAGTTTAATAAAGCCATGGAGGAGAGAAAAAAAGGGAGAATTATGCCTCCAAATAGTCAATTTGTCATTCAAAAAAACTATGATTATAGTCAACTTGAAGAGCTATTTAGTCGATAAGCTATATAAAGTCAATAGATCCGATAAGAGACCTTAAGAGCAAGCTATTTGATAAACAAGGGTTTAAAAATATAAAATATTCCAGTTTTTAGCTAAATTGCTAAGGAAGAAAGGATACTCAAAGTAGCAGGTTAATAAATTTATTAAAAGGACTTTCAAAATATATTCAAGCCTTTAAAAAAGGAGTAGATCCCTATGGCAAAGGAGGACCTTAATCTCACAGAAAAAGTCAAATCAGAAAAAGAGAATGATCTTAAATTTCAGCTTAACAATTCAGAATTAATCAAGTTCAGTGCCTCTGGTTAGAAATACTCCTTGTCATTTTTATAGCATGGTTCCACCTACTATAGATAACTGATGAAGAAAAACAGGAATAAATAATAAGCTAGAAGAATGTTTTTTTAGTCTATCAACGATTTCAGTACAGAGCCTTCAGAATAACTTTAATTTTAGAGTTGGTTCATGTTCGTTACTTAAAAAACCCCCAATTTGATCTTAGAAAGATATCTTAGAAACACCGTTTAGATGATTTAAATCAATAAACTAGGAAAAACAGCGGTTCTAAAGAATAAAAATTTTTAAACGAAAAATATAGCTGTCTAAACTAAATAGCCTTAGCCTTAAATAAATTACTTTACTCCTAAAAAAGTTTAATAGAATGATATATAAAAACTTGCCAAAATCAAGAAAAGAATTAGCGATACATAAGAATAATATGCCAAGAAAAAGGATTTAAAAATACTCCTACAGCAATAAAAAAATTACATTGAAATGCTAAAGCTGATCACCAAATAGCATTATAAATAAAATCCAAATTAAACTTTAGACTTTGTTTTTTAAAATGCGCCTCTTTTCCAAGGGAGAACTGTTGCCAATTAAGATTTCTTCAAACTCCTGTTTTAGCTGTTCAATCAATTAGCTCAGCTTAGAGACTAGAAATAGAAGTTGAGGTCGAATATGATGAAGGCCAATTTATAAAGAAAATCTCCTCAAAAAGTGAAAAAGTTCTAAGCCCTTTCAACCAAAAAAAAGACAAATAAATAAAAAGGAGAGAGATGGATAGGCAGGGCAGTAGTTTAGTAATAGGGCTGGTAAAAGTGACTCTTGAATTGTATAAATTATTTAATAAATGCTTCAATTAGTTAACAAAGAAAATGTCTAATTAGAACTGTAGTAGATGTCGCTTGATCCCACTTTGCAAAGATTGACATCAGCTATGCAAAAAGCGATCACCTTAAAAAATTAAAACTCTTACAGCAATGCTTAAGGTTTCATTTTGTGTACCTCTCTCTAAGATGTGTTAAAACTCTCACCTACACTCTATTTACACAACATGTTAATCCACATTTTTCAAGCAGCATTTCTATTATCATGCTGCTTGGCTATACCTGCTCTTATTCACAATTATAATAATTAATCCGTAAAGACAGATATTTAAGCTCTGATTAGATTGTCTGTTATCAAATCTGCAGATTCATCAGCAGCAGTTAATTATATTATTCCCTTAGCAATCTTTTTTTTGATATTTAACGTTCTAATCGTCTACCTAAAATACAAATTCTTTAAAGAGGGGAAAGTTAATGGACTCAATTAGTACACGCTTATAGTTTAGTCTTTTTAATAATAATTTAGTATTTAATAGCTCAGAAAAACTATAAAATCGATTATCAGCTAATAGCCTGTAATATAAGTTTGTCTAGATTACAGAGGGCAGTTGACCTATCTCTCACAAATCTGCGCTATTCAACATAAAATTAACTCTACTATGAGTCTAGAACAAAGCAGTTAAGTAGCTAGGCTTATTCAGGAAAAAGATCTTTTGAAAAATAAAATTGATTTTTATTTAGAAAAGCAAAATATCATCAAAGTTTTTCTTATTTTCAAATAACGGCAACAAAGAGATAAAATAGTTTAATTCTTTGATAAAAAATGGCTTATTGAAACAGCATCTGACAAGATCGTCAGAAAAATTATCGCAATCTGCTAGCAATAAAATCTTTAGCAGTAGACTTATAACTTTCGAATAAGAGATTATGATATTCCTGATCCTTAGGACATCATATGGTAAAACAACGACATTTCTAATTGGGAAAAAGTACCTCGATTTTTGTTGGTATTTTTCATTTTGTTTTTATGTCTTTCATGCTGCGTGCTAATTTATGGCCTCATCTTAGTGATTGTCAAAACGAATATGGGATTGAATTGTGGTTAATTCTCTCCCACCTTAACAGAGGCTGCCACCAACTCAACTATTCGAATGTGTTATTGCAAATAAATAATTGATTAGCTGTATTAAAATCCAAATTCATTATGCTCTTAATTTCTGCCTAATCTAATTTTTCCTATGACTCTACAGCTCGGATTGGCTATTTTTATTGTATTTACAAATCACATATTCACATATATCATAAAGAGAACATAAAATTTTCTAAGATCCTCTACTATTCCACGAAAATATACTCTCAATGTGATAATATCAATGGTTGTTATTATTATTAACTCCGTCATTATTCCTATTTTGGTGAGCTCGAATATCAAAGGCTATCGGCCAGCAGAAGGAACTCTCTTCCCGCTGCAGCTACTAGACATAAAAGTATATAATATCACTTCATTTAGCAGGATGTCAACAGCTTGGTTCCAAAGCTACACTTATTATTTTTTGTTTATTTATATTACAGAAATTCTTTTTATATTAATCGAACTAGTTTACGACTTTATATGCTTTAAGAACGCTTAAAATAAGATCGATAATCTAAATTCCCAAAATTAAAGTGAAATCATTGAGACAGCCCTGCCTGTTAGCTTCGATTATATAAGGGATATCACCTTCTTGATTACTGATTCTTGTATTGCCTTAATTTTGGGCAGTGCTATTCCCTTGCTATATTTAAGCTGTTTCGTAACTCTCTCATTAAGGCTGATTAGATGCAAATACACAGTCTTAAAGCTCTCTAAAAAAATAAAATATTAGCTTAATATATTTTATCAGAACATCAGCGACTTATTGTGGCTCTTGCCAATTCCAGGACTCCTTTCAGCCTCTTATATATTTTCCAGTCAGCTCGATACCACAAATTACGGATGGATATCGGTGGGCACCTCATTCCTCACCGATTCAATTAGAATTACACCCTTTTTTATAATCTTTGTGGCAATTCTACTTGGCTACTTTCTCCAAGTTATCTTTTATAGAAAAATAATAAAATTGATAAATCCGTAGCACGGGCCTTAGACGTTCTAAAGTCTTATAAACAAATCCTATGAGATGGATAAAATAAAGGAATATAGATAGCTTTCAATTTAAATTAAGAATTTCAAAAAGAAATCTTGATTCTCATCACTGTCTGCACTTCTGACTGTTTTAATATTCTTTTTTTCTTGCTTCGAAGCCTAACTTTCCGTTGAAACGCACAAGTTCAATTATGTGATCTTGCAAACTATCGAATTTTGCATGATCCTTACAAAAACAATTTTTGTAGTAATCATTGAGTCTTTTATTTTTAGAGCGGACTAACTGCACTTGTGAAGCTATTTATGAAATTTCCAGGTTGTAATTATTGATTTCGTTAATCATGCTAAAGGCTTTTTCCTCATAAAGGTGCATTTCCTTAGAATGTTTTTGAGCCTAATTTTCTATCAATTTCTAGAATTAGACAATCTGGCTCAGCAAAGATTAACGTTCTTTGGCTCTTATCTTGCCTTCTTAACTCTACATCAAATTATAATATTATGAAGGAGGCCGCTCACTGGGCTAAGGTCGGAGAGTAAGATGGATTCGACCTTGCTAAAAAATTGAAGAGAGTAGGGTGCACATAAGCTTAAAGAGCGCTCCTTTACTGCTAGCGGGAGCAAAAAAATTGCAGTCAATTAAAAAAATAAGAGTAGAAATGTTTAAAGATTCTTGATTATGTACTCACCTATAAGTGATTGTGGTTATTTATAAATAATGAAAAATGAAAATTTGCTCAAAAAAAGGTTTAAGTACCTGCCTTGCTCAAAAGGTACCCTCCACACTGGCTAGTCTCTCTCCTTCGTTTGCTTGGATTAAAATTGCTACAATCGAGGAGTAATATGTCCTGTCTGCCTCAATTTATAACATTCTACTCACAAGACAATGCCCTTGAAGATTTTTTTGAACAAACTTTCGAAAAAGTATTAGCAACTTCACAATTTATCATCAAAAGGGAGTATGTACGATTATATGAACAGGCTTTAATAAGTAAAATAGCAGTTACTTTCTGTGTTGAAAAAAGTAGTTTAGGATGTGGCCTAGTTATTCAGAGAGACTTAGATTAAGATCATTAAAAATTATAACAATATTCGCAATATAATCGCCGCACAATCCTTTGCAACTTCAAATCTCCCCAAATTTTTTGAGAATTAAATCATTAATTAAAAATAGTTCTAATTAGAGATCAAACAAGTAGCGCAGATTGTCAGGTTTTAAAGTTAGTAACTCGAATTAATCAAAGGCGCATAATAACTATTAATAAAATATTAGACTCTTCCTAAATCGCTTTTCCAGCACCTATCAACTCTGAAAGATAGAACCAGCGAAATCCTAAACAGTTCACCTACAGAAGTAAAAGCGGCATTTTAAAATAAAAAAAAAGTCTTGGGGTTCGACCTTAATTTTAAGCAGTATAATTTTAATAAGTAATTCATTAAAAGTAGAAAATAACAAAGTCAATATAGACAATTAAGAAACTTCATAAGAGTACTTTTTTATTGGAATTGATGTCCCCAAAGAATAGCCCTAGAAGGTTTGCTTTACCTACGAGGGGGTTGGAGATGTCGCCATCGGTGTCTTTAGGAAGGACCTTCTTTTAAGTAAAAATATGTCTTGCAATTATAGCTAACTTAATTTGTTGGGGACAATCCTCTCTTGTGGATAAATATTGCCACATGTGGAAGATGACTCTTCTTAATTTTACGAATATGACAATCTCTACTTTGAAAGCGGGAGCAGCATTAACTTAATCTTTAGCAGGAAGAACAAGTCAGTCTGTTTTAGGAAATAAGGTTTCGAAATGCTGACTAGGAGTTTGAACTGGACAGAGAAGGAGATAGAATAGGCAGTGATTGCGGTGGGGTTCAACGAGGGTGAGGTTAAAATTAGCGTTTCTTAATGATTATTTATAATTGTTACGATGTAATAGGAAATAGATCTATAGAGGGACTAAGAGGAAGAAATCGACATAAACATCGATGTGGGTGGTGATTATTAGGTGTAAAACAATTACGTGCCAAAGGCCGACCTGCCTGATGTATAAAGAAGTGTTTGCAGCTAGATGAATGATCAGTGCGATTAATAGCTTAATTATCTGAAAGTCTCGATGGTAATATCCAAACGAGAGGCCAACTACTCTAATAACAACTACATTACAATAACATATGATCCCAGTATCAAAATGTATCATATAGTCGACAACATAAAAATACGCTACCCGGACAAAACTGATTATGACTTCGAAAAGCTACATCTCTAATTAATTTCTAAGGACATTTATATCGAGGCTTGGATTTCTTAGGATTTCACACTCAAAAAATAGTTTATTGAGGACTGGATCAAAGCTCTCTGGATCCAATACTATAACAATAATTAGATCAAACTTCTCATCAAAAATTGGTTGATGAGAGTGTCCGAAGGACACCGCTTGGATAGTGAAAACACAATCTAAAAAATAAAGTCTTTCGGTCTCTCTTTGTTTGTAAAGGAGAGCAAAAATAAGCTTCAGCTGATTCTAGAATCCTATCAAAAATTAAGGAAGTGCTCATAGGAACTGGCTAAATGTTTTAGTTAGAACACAAGCATCATTGCATCTCTCTCTTAGAAGTTCAAAAGCCAGCCGAACTACCTCATCCTCAATATCAGTGATAGTATCAAGGAGGATTAGTTGAAATTCTATAAATTCTACAGCAAAAAGAAGGCAGTATAAATTATATAGAATTACAATTAAAGTAAGGGCCTAAAATTAAACAGCAAATTTGATAAATTCAGGAATAAGGTCAAGGAGGATGAATAGAGCTTCAGCAAAATCAAGATTTTATAAAATCTTTTCTTAGGCAGATAAAAGTTGTGATTGTAAGCATTGTTATCGTTATATTTAACTGTCATGCCTAAACTTTCCTTGCTGAGGAATCGAATCACCCTCAGATCGATTCTGGAGGAGGCTAGCATTCCCAACAATCTCAAACTTAGAGTCGATGATGACTCTTCTTGCCTCTAATTAGTCTATGATAAGGAAGTAAAAATAAGGCCGAAGCATTCGATAAAGCCAGTTCTAATAAAGCCCTCCAGGCACAAGCCTTCCTCATCGATAAACAACTAAAGCCAATTCACAAGCTCAGTTTCCTCCAATTGGAACCAGTTCTCGGATTATGCCAATAAGTAGTTCAAAAATTCAAACAAGGAGTTAAATCAAACATGCAAGACCTAATCATTTAAGAATTAGTATTTCAGCACAATAAAAACTGTCTAAAAATCTAAAATAGAGTCAACAAGTTCATTCCTAAGTCCCAAGATTAAGGGCTTTCTGAGTCCTAGCAACAGCCGACCCGACATCAAACCCAATCCAAACTAATCTCAGCTGGAGAAAGAAGGACTGGCTCAGAACCTTTATCTGCTTTAAAGTTAGTACAGAGTAAATGAATAGAAAATCGAGTAAGAAGTTTTTCAAAATGATTCAATTGTCTAAAAAATAAGGTAAACCTGCAGTCAGTTCTATTCCTCCAAAATCCTTGAAATTAATTAGTTTATCAAAGCGGCCTAAAAGAAACGCTAAGCCAGCAGTCTAAAGTAGTTAGCCAAATAGCAAATCGCTAATATATGTATGAAGAAAAAACTCAAGCAGATGAGCCAAAGTAAACAATCTTTAACCTCCAGAAGTTCCAAGAAATCAGTATAATTTGAGGAAAATAAATAACAGTTGAATCTCGCTGATGAGCGGACAATTTCGATCAACCGACGGGCATAACTCAAAAAATTCCTCAAGACAATATCAGAAAAATTCGAGGATAGCATATAAAGATTGAACGAAAGTCCGGACAAACAAAATTAATATGACTAGGACAACGTCAATTAGTCGCTTTAGTACTTCAGACACTATGTTTACGATGACCCTTTAAGCTAAACTAATGCCAGCTCAGCTTCGGGCGTATTCTAAGATTTTTTTTTGTTCAAAGGTGATAAGAAAATAACTTAGAGCAATCATGTATGGGGTACCATAGAATTAAACTGAAATATTAAAACTCAAAACAAACTCTAGCGTCAAATCGACAGTCTACTTAGTTTTTTGTTAATTAAATTTAGATGATAACTAAATATTCTATTTGGTTTTTTATCCATTATTTAGCACAACCTACTCTTCATAGCGAAACTCTCCATGTTGTCTTGCGTTTGATAGTAGATTATGTAAAGTTGAAGCATTGTTATTAGGTAGTCCAGAGCTATCACGTTATCCTTTTAACGAGCTAGAAAGTACTATTCCTTCAATCCAAACGAATGCACTACCAGCTTGTAGGCCGCTATTCCATTTTTTAAGATGTCGACCGTCTTATGGAATTCTTATTGGGTATATCCCGATTTATCGTCCAATTATGGCAATAATCCCCAATCAAAGCTTTTATTGAATTTAATTTTGTATTAATCTATCAATTTCAGTGCCTTACTTATTCGCAAGTTTTAGCTCTTGAATTGTTGGCCGATATTTGCCAGCTTATTCATTAACCTTTGAGTTGATTTGCTGATTACCTAACTTAACTCCTTTGATGGAATCTACTAGTTTTTCTTAATGATTATATAGAGTCGCTGCTGGAATCTACAAAAATTGATAAGAGAAAGAACAATCAAACATGTTTTTTATGATTGCAGGCTCTCTAACTCCTTGGGCTCCGAGAAGCACCACCTTTATAAACCCGACCTGTCCATCCTGTTCTAAAATTTGACTTAGAGGCATTTCAGAATTAGCTACCGAGATTTTTAACTTATTTCTTTTGGTAAGAGATTCGTTATTGGCTACTTCTTTATCTTTTAGGCGAGCTACTTTTATGTCTTTGCTGTCCAAGGAGCTTTTCCACTCAGCATTTAAAATAAGATTATCCCCAAAGCCCACACATCACTTTTGAAGGAGTATAGGTTCTGTCCGAGTGCCTAAGGCGCCATATATAAAGGCGAACCTACGTTATAATTGAATTTAGTTGGCTAATCAGAACGAGATCTAAATGAGAAGCCAAAGTCAGCTATCTTTGGTTTCCCGTCTTTTATAAAAATATTTGCTGGCTTGATATCCCTGTGGACAATATTCTTCTAACTCATTTATAAGAAGCCTCTAATAATATCCTACATGAGAGTCAAAGCTCTTGGTTAATTCAGGTCTCCTTTACCAATCAGTTTGGCTAGATCGCCATCTTAACATAACTATGTTATTATATAAGTGTTATTTTTGGTTGTGTAGTAATCGAATAGTCGGATACAGAAATTGGAATTCTTAAGATCTTTGAGACACTCGAGCTCGTTGAGAAGTAGTGTCCTATGAATTTAATTTTTAAGTCCTTGCATATCGATAACCTTGACTGCGCATGGTTGGAGTGTGGTTTAATCTCTGCCTTTGAACACTTTAGAGGAATAGCCTGCTCCAATCTTATCTACTAATAAATATGAATAATTTTCAATTTTTTTGCGAGCTAAGGGGTCGAACCTCTAGGACATTAATAATTGTATTTATAAATATGAATCAGTTCATTCATGGCTAAGTCCAAAAACCTTTTGCCCTACTATTGAAAAGAATTGCCCTCCTAACTCTTTCACGATGTGAACGCCCAGCGAGTCAAACAGTTATTTGCTATTATAAAATTTATTACCTTTTCTGAATTAATTTAAGGTTACTACCAATCTATTAAGGCTTTTCAGTTTGGAGCTCGACTTGAAACTTACTGTCAGCTTATCCATTCTAAGGCATATGCTCTCATAAAACTAGTAGGCCATAAACACCTTTTCTTTCTGGTCTTATTTTTTGTCGCCGAATAAGAATTAATAAAAATGTTCGTAGCAGTGTTCTGTGAGGTGGATATTAACAGGAGCGACTTTGGCTTGAAGTTGCAGATTGAAATTCCAAATAGTAGGACGGTCTTGAAGATTAATTTTATAGAAAGATTTTTCAAGTTGGATAACAGGCCCAGCCTCTTCAAAACATAAAACTTTCCTATACTCTGAAGACTAGTTTTCAGTAAGATTCTAGATCATGATTTTTTAAACTTTGAGCTTAAAATTATAAAATTAGTTGGAGGAGATGTTGTTTTAGAGTAGGAGATTGTCCATCGCCAGTTTCATGAATTAAATTCTGTTCTTAAGCACGAAGGTCGCGTTTTTTAATTTCAGTTATACTGTGAACTTTAATCGAGGCCTATTCTTAGTAAGGACATCATGTCCTTTGTTCATTATCCTTTAGACTAGCTATGTCTTCTTCAAATCCTGCAAATCATGCTGCATTGATAGAAGTGCAGTATCTTCTTATATAACTTTTTAGGAATGGACTGCCTGTGTAATGAAGTCCACCATGTTCTTCAAACTGCTTAAGTCTGCCTTGTCTAATTGACTTTTGACTTAAGTTAATTTAACCTTTAAGAGATTAACTCGAGGCAGTCCTCCCCATAAATATTTTTGAGATGGGTCTCTAACTAAGCATGATGAATCTTTGTAAAGTTATCTAATCGAATAATCTACAAGGCATTATTCCTTAACGAATGTCTAATTTAAGAAATCTGTTTTCCTTGCTGAGAGAATCTATTGAAATCCTTTACCGTGTTAGAGCCATTCGTTTAGCTGTCTACTTATTCCACGAGATACATGTATCTAAAACGATTAGAATAATAATTAAAAACAGTTCTTTGCATCCTATCTAAGCACATCAAAAGGCAGATATTAAGAACGACTTCTGAAAAGGCAATTGTCCGATGAAGAAAGGATTATCATATAGTTTTGTTAGAAAGAAGCTATTGCGAACTGAGGATTTTTTATAATGGCGACATAATTATATAGTTAAACTTAATTTCTTAGAATATTGCTTGAAGTGCGTTTGTGATCTTGGATGATCCTCTTGACAGCCTATTTAAACCTATTTTTCGATCTTACTATTGAATTTTCTTTGATATTTAGTTAGAATTTTTATTAGAAGAATTATTTTTTAAGCTTGGAAAATACTTACTTGAATATGGTCGAGGCTACTAGTTTGAATCCTTTGTATTCCATGAAAAAGTCTGTTTTGTAGACACATTGGTTTTAATTGGCACCTAGTTTAGGACTCTAGAACCTTAATTATTAAGAGAAAAGGAATATCATTCTGTGGTCGTAATTTGATTAAAATTTAGATTTCTATTAAATTTTGATTGGCTTTTCAATTAAGTTAGACTCGAGGTCATTTTAAAAATTAAGGGCCCCTTCTTTAAAGGCGGAGATTAACATCTTAAGCTAGTTGGCTCCCTTATAGGAATTATTGATTTAAACTCCGAATATTTTTTTACATTTAAGATGGTTTTAGACGTTTTTATCTAGGAATGTGCCTAAGAAGTTCTAAATCTTGCCGATTACCTTTTTGCTCTTCCATTTGAAGCTGTCTTAAAAAAAACCAGAACATACTTAAACAACGAAATGAAGTCCTTTCATAGTCAAATGGATACCACTCATAGTCTCTCTATTAGGAAAATTTGTTATCAGAAAGTGCAGTTTTTCCATCTTAAGCTCAAGAGAGGACGATCTCAGAATATCGCCTAAACTAGAAGGTCTGCTATTGGTCTCCACCTGGCTTGGCGCAGTTAGAAAGTTGATAATCTCTAACATCTTGGAGAGGAAATTCATTTTATTTCCAGATTTATTTTGTATCATTATTCCCAGCAATCTCAAATACTAAATCTTTAGACAGCGCAGAGAATCAAGTTAGTCTATTAGTTTTTTTTGAAGATGGATGTAGAAAATTTGTTTACTCAATTTCTAGAGGGCTATTGTCTAAAACCCTTCGTCCTAATCGATTTGGGTTTTTATTCGAAAGTGCAGTTTGTTATTAGGTTTCCATATGAAAGCTAACTGGAACTGGACACTCGGGATGTTGAGCACTGGAGTTTGATACTAAATCTTTGGGATTTTGGTAAGTGTTAAATTAGAGCAGTCAAGCAACAATGTCTGCTTGAAAAAGATGAAGTTCATTTTCTAGACCTATAAATTTAAAGAGGTTGATTCGTATGGATATTGGCCAAGGAGTAGACACAATGTAAACGATTCTTTTCTTTAAAAGTACAGCCACAGATAATTATTATTTCTGAATTAAATTAATTAGTTCTTATTCGACTATTACTATTTCTTCTAGGAGCTTTTTGGCCAGAGTTATTTTAGTCTTTTTTATAAAGCTTTAAAACCTGATGTCATGGACAGGCCGATTGAGGATTTTAGCTCGCCCATCCCAATAGATGTTTTTATTATAGTCTTCACTTTCTCTTGGTATCGCTCAAGTTCCAACAAGAAAGCACTAACATTAAGTGACGAGATATAAACAATCTATTTGGGATAGTCACGGAGAGTTAATGAAATGGCCTATGAGCTGAAGTGAATGGCCTGCGTTGAGATGGACTGGAAGTCAATCAATTTCAATTTTTCCCACTAATCAGAAAATTAGGAAATGAAATTTTTTATTTAGGAATATGATTAAAAGAGTTTGTTGTGAGTAAATTTAACTTTGAGGCTGGCTAAATTCAACTTAAACAAGGAGACAGGTCGACTTTTCCGCATGTTCATCTCCTTGATTATTTAGACTTCAGAGTAGTTCTGAGTTTTAGAAAAGTACTATCGCACCATAGATTGGAAGCGAAGATTAAAGGCTTAGAAGTTATCCTATTCCAGAAGTACTTATACATCGCTAACTTAAACTTCAAGTGGAATTTTATAGTTGTTTATTAATTTACTCTTGGTCTGCTTGCGAATTTGGGCGAGGAGCATGGCATTTCTTGTGAAATCTTACTCGGGAAAGGCCTCCTCATATTGAGCGGAGATCGAGTTTTTGAACTAAATTAAGTTGTCAAATATCCCCTGCATGTTAGTCAAATTTGAATGAAATACTAAATTAGGTTTTTTAAGTCTAATGAGTTAGCTTATAAGGGCAGACTCTCCGAGATCGACCTTAGGAAAATAGACTCCTTTTCTAAACTATTTGATATTGATTATTTTTATTAAATTAATTGTGTTCTTCTTTAAAAAGGTATGGCCTAGTTCTGCCGATAGGTCTACCTATCTAAACAAAGTCTTCCGATTTACGAATTCGTCCTCAATGACACGTTAGGCGCTGCTGTTAAAAAGTTAGCATTTGAGGATCAGCTTGATTTGAGGGTTAATAGTAAAGTATCCCACCACATTTTGGAAAACAAAACTAGATTTTTTATGTTTAACAAGGTAGTCCTTAGTCCTCAAACTCTAACTTTTTTTGTCTTGCAGTTGGAAGCAGGTTTTGATGATACAATACCAGCCCAGGAAAATATTGATTGTTTATTTAGAGTGATTCATGAAGCATTACTAGATTTTGTATTAGACTTGTTATGAAATTACATTAGTAGCTGTCGGCCGACTCTCTTATGAAAATAACTGAGTCTTTCATATCAAATTGCTGCACTCTCTATCCCTACTTGATGCACTAAACTTGCGTTCGAAAGGCCTTGATGATATCGACGATTTGCTTACTCTCTATTATCTTCTTGTATTGGAACTCTTATATTTTAAGGATAAGTGTGCCCAAGTCAGCCACCATATTGACTTCGAGGCCTGGGATATTATATTCGATGATGTGGCTAGATATCACTTATTTAAGATCAGTTTTATGATTCTAAATTCCAAGCAACTCGAACCTCTCTAATTTTTTGGAACGTGCCTACCGTAGTTTCTGGTACCTGAGATGAGCCTCTCTGGTGCTTGTGATTTCCTTGAGAGTATTTTCTAGTAATTTATGGAAATAGGGTTCATATAATTATATTTTATATTAGGGCTGTCTTATCCTTTTTAGGATTTGGTGGATCTTTGCTAGAAAGGCTATTCCTTCGGCAGTGCAGCTTATTTTGGTCCTGCCATGCGAAATCTTTGAAGAAAGTTAGGTGTCGAACGAGTCTAATGAGGAGATAGAGAAGAGCTGAGCTTTGAAAGCGGGCAATTACAGGACATCATACCTGCCAAAGGGAGTACTGACAGCAACAAACACTGACTTCAATGAGACCTAATTTTTAATTTCCTTTTTAAAATATCGCTGCTTAGTGATGATCATATCGAGTTCGCTAAAGGTAACTTCTCCGTACTAGATGTTTCTGAGGTAGACTCTTGACTCGTTAGAATCCAAAGTCATTTAATAAAGCTAGTTGATTTTGAGGTGGGCTTTCTTGATCCCCACAATAATCCGCTGAGGACTTCCTTAAATAGCTTTTCTTTTAAAGCCTAATTCAGTCTGCCCTGTCACGTATAGTTTCAAGTAACTTATGAACTATTCTTGGTTCTTTAGTTAGTAGACTGATATCAGCTAGGCAGGAGTTACGTTGGCCTAGAGCTATGCAATCTATACATGAAGCTGACTTTAGTTCAGAGACTTATTGATGGAGAAGGTGAACGGTAAGTTGAGATTGATTTTGAAGCCATTCAGTTTGACGAAGGACTTCCAGTTGTCATGGCAGGTGCAGAGTCCCTTAACGGTCCCAAAATCTAATAAGATGCATAGGTCTTAATTCAAAGTGATGCTTGAACTCACAACAAGCCTCCTGAAACTAAGCCTGAATCTGGTGTTTAAAGGTTTAAGACTGTTCTTTATTTGGATTTCTGAGTCTTAGACCCTTAGTTTAATCAGTTGTAGAATTATCATCAGGCAGAAGTTAAGCATGCCCATCACTGAAGACCAGAACCCTTTGGGAGCTGATAGTTGTTCAGTTGTTTGCGGCAGGGTCTTGAATATTAGGGGGCGCAGTTACTCGAGCAGTAGTTAGAGATTGTGCAGTAGGATGGCCTCTTGGTTTATTTTAATGGGATCGATAGGCAAGAGACCCCTTTGACTGGTTTAGAGCTAGATCTTTAGAGCTTTTAAATTAACAACAAGTTTAAAGGAATCGACCTAAAAACAAATGTCCCTGACGCTGACTGAGATCGCTTTGATGAGATTGAGATGCGGTCTGATAGAGAACGATAGATTCTAAATTGAGAGTCGGCGGGTGATATTAAAAGAAATGCCGAGGAGTGAAAGCAGCAAAGGCAGCACGAATTTGGCCAATATAAGGCTGATACAAGCAGTCAGCACGATATAAAATATAATCATTATTATTTGATGAATCATTACCCTCGAATTTTAAGGAGTCTCCAATAGGAGGTCTGCACGGATAGCTACTTCTATATAAGCTTGAGAGCTATCCTTGGCAGCCATTTCTTGGATGAAAGATAAAGTGATCTTTTCCATCTACGTAGATAGAGGCTCCTGAGATTATCTTCTATCCTATTATTGAGTTTCATGAGTGTTGCGCAACTGCTTGACTTAACGTTCATCTACTTTATCCGAATGTTGCAAAGACAGTGCGAAAGCCAAGTCTCTAATCGCTATTTTCTAATCCTCTACAATATCCTCTCAACTAGCTATACTGCCTTTTTTCTGTTCGCATAAGTTTTTATTTTCTAAATGACTTATTTATTTCTTTTTGAATTTAGGACTTTGACGATCAGTTTCATAAAGCCTAGGCTTTTCGCTTTTTGCTGGAACTGGAAAGCTTTTAGTTTTTCAAGATGGATCTTCTTTATGCTGTTTTTGCAAATACTGAGAATAAACTAGTGGTATATCACTTTTCTTGCCACTTTTAGGACCGAGTTTATTAGATTTTGGCTGTTTCTTACTCTTTATCTGAATATTAGAACCAACTTGATTAGATGTTGGATTGGCGAAGATACTTGTTTCAGATAGAACTTTTAAATAACAAGTGCCAATGTTTTTAGATATTTGTATCTGAGATTTCGCTTCCAAATTGAAAAATATCTGAAACTTGATTTTAATTTTTATTTTTGCTATATCTCAGAATTCATTAATACCATTAAATTGCAACTGTGCCTCATATCACACAATTTTTTAGTTTTCATGGCTGCCATTTTGGCCCATCGTTTTAAAGTAAGTTTTAATTTTATATGGAAAGCGTTTCTTAAAGCTGCTTTAACAAGAATGATTCTCTTAGTGAAACTAACAAGCATCACTCCGTTCTTTTTCCACAACGAAAAAATTTATCTAAAGTTCTAAATTAGCTTGTTTAATGATTTTTATTGAATATATAATCCCTTGACATAATTTTTTTTGAAGAAATGATGCGCGTCACTCAAAGTTTTATGGTTCTTGCATTGGATGAAATTTAAAACTTTCCTAATATAGGTCGGGTAATTTTTAGGTTTAATTTTGGTTTGCTTTATCATCAATTTCCTAAACGCTTGAAACTTTTGGAACTAGAAGCTAGACCTGATGGCAGATGTTAAAAGCATGCTTAGGTCCTTCAAATTTTACTTTCTCTTCTTATTAAGCAAACTTCTTTTATACAATTTATATTGAGCCAATTGCAGTTTCGAAAGCATGTTATTTCTAAAAAGCCTTTAAATTGCTTAAATTTTTTTTGATAAATTCAATTTTCTTTAAAGAATTTAGAATGCATAAGATTTTAAAGCAAGTCGAATAGGCTGTTATAACAGTGAAACATTCTTAGCCAGTGTATGAATGTTAGCTTAGTTAATTTTAGTTTTCAAGCCCATCAAATTTAGAATCCTATGAATAAGGTGCCTCTTGTAGTCCTTATTCTTGTAAATCAGAAACTCGATGGACATTTTTCGTCTCCTCTGAGTTTATCTTTTGTTTTATAATTAGACTTAATTATTTTTTCTGAATTGCGAAAGGGCTGAAAGAAGTAAAGTTCTTTAGCTCTTTTAGGTTTGTTTGCTTAAATGCTGAAGAGATCCGCTGCATCCCGCGGCTCTATCTTCAAGCAATTTTTTTAAAGGATAAATTTGCCTTTTATGAACTAAATCGATAAGTTGTAAGTAAATAATCCTATAATTATCAGTCTTGTGTGGTAATATATTAAGTATTTTCTTCCACTTATCAAATAGAATTAATAAATTGCTTATTTTATTGGATACGACTCTTTATCTGTAATGTGTTATTCTCTTTTTACGAAGGGCGTAGGCCTGAACTTTCTGGAAGAACTCGTGCAGGATTTTGACTTCTAATTTCCTGAATATTTCTGCTGAGGATGAATCAAGTTTGTGCATGATTCTGGTTTAATTAAACCTTTTGAAAGCGATTCGTTTCCAACGATTGATAACGAGCAATTTAAAGTAAAGATTTTTGTGGGTCAAATCATTGATGACATACTGCTTTTTTGCCTTGATGAAATCAGATCTGGTTTTAATTTATTTAAGAGCTATAAATAATTTATTCCTATAGAGAGGGTAAAGAATATTTAAGGTTTTTTAGGACTTGTATCTATGAAATAAATGCTTATAAATTTAATTTGTACGCAGATTCATTATTTGGAAAAATTTGTTGGCTGTGTCCGCCTTTTCGATGTTGACTTGTTCCAAAACTTTGTTTCGCCATGTTTTTAGCCAGAGTATTTTAAGATTATAGCATCTTCTTTTATAGCTAATACTATGGTTATTTAATACTTTTAATTTTTTAAAGCAAGCCATATGATCGTCCTATTTTAGCTTGTCGTAAATTATTCTACTCTTGTGTTTTAAATATCCTATTATATGAGATTGGAATAATAGAAATTTCTGGTTTGAAGATTTCTTGCCTAGCTTCCTGAAATTGTTGAAAAAAGTAAAGCATTTGTTATGAAACGCTTGGCAAACTTTCTAAAAATATCTTATTTTTTTCCTTTTGGCATTCATGTGGTTGAATAGCATCTACATCCCAAACTTTTTGTATTTTTTAAGTTTTTGCCTAAGGAGCATATTAACCTGCTAATTTCTGTGAGCTTGATTAACTTGTAGCTGAATCTATTAGATCTCTTGATTAAATCTAAATTGACTAACCACAAATCTATTCCCAATTTATATTTATCGGGCAATCAAAGCTTTGATATTATTAAGCAATATTTTGGCTATCCTGTTTTTATGAGCTAGTCTATCCAAGAAGTACCGCTGAGTTTCTTACATCTTTTGTTATATTCTTATGATATTAGCAATTAATTTGTTCTATTTGACTTTGGGGACAGGCACTGAAATTGGGACTAAAATTTATTATTTTTGGCCTAAAAGTCGTTTGAGCCTCCACAGCTAAGTATTTAGATTTATATTTTAATAAAGGGCAAGATGATCGGACACTTTCCTTAAATGTATTTGTTGAGTACGCACTACCCATCTAAAGAATAATGGTTTAATTCTAATTTTATTATTGCAAATTGCCTTTAAAATAATGCCTTTGAATTTGAGCGAAATCATTGATTTCACAAAATATTTCCAATCATTGTACATTATTATTTTTTGAAAGGGAGACGCAACATTTCGAGCGAAAGCTTTATGAATATTGTAATAGATTTTTTCGTAATTTATTTTCTTTATCATTTTGATGGCTTGATAGGAATTATTTATCCTTTTAACGTTTTTTTTATTAAAGATATTATCCAGTTTCTTAACAAAATTTAATAATTTGTAATACTTTTTCAATTTTAAAAAGAGTTAAGCATTTCTTCGCTTATTTATTCTACCTAGTTGATAGCCTATGGTCTGAGCGAGTGCTTTGTAATTCCTTTAGGGCTTTTGCCTAAATAAAAAGGCAGCCTTAACACTCATAATCTTTTATCGCCAAACTCTATTTATTAGATGGTACAGTGAATTATTTTTCTTCTTCCTCATTGAATTTATAAAGGCTAGTCTATGCCTATTTAAAATTTTAATGCTCAACTTCTAAATTTCGTTACGCAGCAGCAAGGCTTATTTCTGTTTGCTTTCCTTTTTAGAACTGTGACTTACTCTAGATCTTTAAAGCCTTTTTATTTATGGCTTGGACTTCCAAAGCTTTAAGGCTAACATCAGAACGGTTTTTCTTCTCTTCGAGTCAAAAGCCTTAAACAAATTTTTGGATATGGCCAGAACTTTTTTCAAATTTAAATTTTAATTTATTAGTCCTACTACCACTGACAGTAAACCTGATTTCTAGCATTAGTATTCATATTCTTAGTATTAGCCTGGTGGATACTTTCTTACAATATTTTATTAATTCTTGTAATCTGTCACGCATTTTATTGTACTCAAAGTTTGTCTCCTGAGGAGATGTCGTTATATGCGACTTTTTGTTTAATATTCCTTGTCAAGTTAGGAAAAACTCAATTTTTTTTAAGGATTTTGGAGATCTGATATTAAAATTTGTGAATGCTAGTATTCGTTGAGTATAAATTTTTTGGCTTTTTCTGCATCAGGACATTGCAGCCGGGCAAGTGAGGCAGCTAGACCAATTAGCAGTGCGGAGTTACTTTTATTAGCTTGTAATGATGCCATATTAATAATATTGAATCAACGGTCAACATGTAGGACAATTCATTTTAGCAAATCCTCGAATAGAAAACAAGCTTCATGTAATCCCTTCAAAAAAGCCTTATTGAGGAAATAAACACATTCAAAAGCACCTATGATTTCAACAGAAAAGTAAGATCTTTGTTACCAAATTTCATGAATGTTCTCGGCTTGTTCAGATCGGTAACAAGTTAGATAAAAGCCTTGATCACTCTCAACAATGATTAGCACAACTTCCTACTCAAACAAATCCAGCAAGCTGTAGAATAAAAGGACTAACTGATCTAATAAAAACAAATAGAGATAGACAAACTAAACAGCGAAGTAAACAGGATGCGCTAAAACTATCTGGACTTATAAGCCAAGATCAATCAAATAATCTAACAATAATTAACCCTGAAAGATAAACAGTCGCTTAAAATAGAGGAATTGTAAGCAAAGCTAAACGGGTGTACCTGCCAGCCCCCAGCAATCGAAGAAAAGCAGATGGTTGCCTAACTCTAAGTCATTTCGTAGAGAGCCTAATAATAAAACATGTCTACGAAAAGAAATAACGAGCTAAGTCTGCTTTAAGGCAGCAGAATGTCGATTTAAGGATAATTTTCGCGAATTCGAATATAAAACTCTGATGTGAATAGCAGCATGTCAGATCTGAACTAGTAAGAATTAAGGCATTGGAACAACATAGTTGCCTAAAGGAATTCATAATAGAAGCACAATCAGGCTCTGCAGCCTATCGACCTTCTCAAAAAGTCTAATAAAGAAAATAGTTTCAAAGCCAGCAAGTTAAGCTAACTTGAGAAGACCTAAAATAAATACGACTTGATTATTAATAATGTCCTTCAAAAAAGCAGAGACTCTCTCAATAAAAGCTGTCAGCAAAAGGTATAAGAGCCATGGCCTCGTCCTGAATAGATTCTTGGATTGGGAATGCATTCCTTTATCATTAAAGATTATGAACTGCGCTACGAAGGACAGCTATCTAACAAAGTAAAGAACGGCCGAGGGATACAATTTTATGCCAGGGGTCTAACTTACTAAGGATAATTCTTCAACGGCAGAAGACACGGATTCGGGTATTTTTCTTACAAGGATTTTGAAATTATAGAATGTCGAGATTTATAACGGATAGTGGCAGAAGGATTGCTTCAACGGAGAAGGTAGACTAAAGAATAGCAGGAACCTGGTCTTGAAATTTAAAGGTCCTAGGGTCGGTCTCTAGGGCTGGATAAGCTACAGTGGAGGCTTCAAAGACAATCGATTTAATGGGACCGGCACATTGATATTTGACGATGGAGAAAAATTCATTGGAAGATTCGTCAATGGATTTGTTCAGGGCTAAGGCACTATCTACAGAAAATCTGGAAGGAAATAGCAAGGGATTTGGGAAAATGGCCGAATGGTATGTGTATTATGATTAATTACTCAGAGCAATATGTATTTTAAATCTTTGGCTCTCTTGCTGACCAGCTTGCACACCAGGCTCTAAGGTTTTATCTTTTAAAGAGTGGTAATGATTATTTTCGGACATTTATTGGAAGATTTAATTGTGGCTGGAGCTGACCTTTTGAAGGTTGTGGAAGTCATTCTAAAGGCCGACAGAGTGCGCTTGGGCTAGAAAAGGGCCTTGGTGACCTTGAGAGAGGTTGATCTTTGATTGGTTCCGATTCTAAACGATTTATTTTTTAGCATAATGAGTGTTGTTATCCACGGCGAAAGTCTTAATCTGATCATCTACAAGTACCTTCTTTAGGCTGGATTGCCCCACACTGCATTCACTATGTTCAGCGAAGCTGCTCTCTCACAAATTCTTGAGGAGAGGAGGTTCGATTTAAAGGCAGGTCATCTAGTCTCGCTCTTGGAAAAGGGGCTCATGATGAACCACATCGAGAGCCACATCAATCTCGATTAATACACGGAATGCAACATTGCCACCGATCTCATCAAGCCTCACATCTGCCAATTGACCACCAAAAAAAAGGAATAATAGGTAAGAAAAAAGCAAGAACACAACAATCAGATTCTAGAATTGGCACAGAGAAGTACCTCTGCCTACCTTAGCTAGATCAACAAATTAAATTAAATAAACAACAGCCTTGCGAAAGTTGTCCCATTTGCGGACTAATTTATAAATCAACTCGAGTATCTAAAAATCCCGACCAGCTCTCTCAATCCCGGCAAAATCGCATTTTCGCCTCTTTTTGCCCGGCTATTTATTTAGTAGCATAGTGACCAGCGATTAGCCAGTGGATAGGATCATTTAGTACTTCCATAAGCCAGGAAACTCTAACTTTTTTGAAGTTGACCAGCTTATTCCTTGCTGTATAGGCAACTCCATATGGAAAATAACTCATATGTTTCTCACTTGCAGGGAGACGTCTTTATTTTGCCTTATGGAGAGTGGTGATGGGTTTATAAAGTATTTGAAAGATGATCCAGCAATAACCACATTCAAGCTAGACGGTAACGTAATTTAAGTGAGGCCCAGCCCATTTTAATAATAGTATGTGGCTTTCGTGACTGACACAGGATTACTGGTCGTCGACATCAAAGTCTTCGAAGTCGTAAGCTAGCTGGACTTGGAATGCAAGGACATGCAGTGGCTAAATCGGATTTAAATTGTGGTACTAAAAAATGATTCAAGCATCAACTTGATATCACTGGCCAATTAAAAAGAGAGAATCAAATTAAATCCGCCAAAAGGACATTAGATCAGATAGATTATATTAAACTGCGGGAAAGGACTTGTGGCGGGACTATCAGATGACAGGACTGAAATTTTCATCTGGATTTTCACTCGAGAATAGTTTATAATATCGATCCAACTCGAAAGTCCTGCCATATTTTACAAATGGATAAGCAGGTAGGAAGTAAACAAACAGAATACAGACCCACCTTTCTTGTGTGTTTTTGCTGATAGAACAGTTAAATTCTATGACATTGAAATGTCTTCAGTCTTTTGGTAACTTTAGTTGAGGTGCAAGCTGAATTCCATTCAGAGGTTGTAGACCCCAGGGAGGTAGCTGATAATGTTAGCGACAACCGACCGCTAATCAATGCTAGTGATATAGGTGTACAGAAAGTGTTTCAGCTAGATCCCTTTACGAGAGAAAAGCGAATTGCTGCCAGCAGGAGGTAACAACCTGATGCTGAAAGGAAGGTAGTATCTCTACAATGTGTAATGGTAAAAGCTCAGACTCTTTCTCTGAATCATATAATTCATAAATATAATGTCAATAGAATATCTTCATAGCACTGCTAGCAGATGGCTTGCAGTGCATGTCAATTTCTCTGCAATGCTTATATCCAACGATTAGTTAACCGTATGCTCGTTGGAGCCTGGCCCCAAGACTCCCATCACATATATTTACAATTATTTGTATTATTAGTTTAACATATTGAGGAAACCTATACTCCCGCCCTCGTGAAGACTTAGCAGCTTACCATTATAAAATAACTAAGCGCATTGCTACAATTATTTGATCGCCTTTTCTGAAAACTTTTTGCCTGACCAGCCACTCGTGGTCTTTGTAAAGTTCAGCTACAGTTTTGCATTGTAGGGGATGTCTTTCGAAAGGATTTATTCGACTTTCCTTTTGGCGTCCAGAGGGTTCAGCTTGGGAGGAAGACGGATAGAAACTACCAATGTTGTAAAAGGGCGCAAGATATTTCCTGCATCAATAGGCTTTGGAAAGCCATCAGCGCCGATGATTTCCATTTGAGCCTTCATACTCATATTCTTGAGCAGTTACTAAGTGCTTTAGCTGACTTTAGAGCAGCCTTTGTCGAAATGCTGAAACAAGCCAGGCTTGAGCTCACTGATACATTTGATTTCTTTGGCTCTTTAAGGATCTATTTAGACCTGGAGCTACTTAATAATCTATCCGGTTTTTTAATCCTACAATCTGGAGAGTAATTGGCGAGCTATTCTGAAGCTTGAGGGGATTATTCCAGAATAGCCGCTATGAAAGCCGTTTTCGTAGACTGTCACCTTCATCTCGAAGTTCAAAACCCCTCGCAGAGAAGTTGTAAGGTAGAGGTTATCGAAGTCCATTGAAGCGCTGTCAAGGCAAATGCAAGCATCAAGGTCTCCAAGCCTCTCCTTTAATTTAGGAAGATAATATCTTAGATGTAGGCTGCTGCTTTATTAATCCCCTTCTATTAGAACTTTAACATTGGGATGTTTGTGGCCTTGCTTTTGGATATTACTGACTGCTAACAGGGCAGAAAAAATAGCATATCCATCGTCTGCTCCTCCTCGCCCATAGAGTTTTCCGTCCTTCAAGAAAGGTTTTACAGCAGAGCCTGAAATCCACCCCTAATCGCCCATATGCGGCTGCTTATCGAAATGTCCGTAAAACATAATATTCCCCGGCCGACTGCCTTCAATTGTGATCAATAATAACGGAGAATATCCTTTATCCTCAATTACTTAATAGGAATAATTTTTTATGTCCAACTTGCTGACCCATTTGAGGAGCACTTCGATAGCTTTTCTTGGTAGTTCTGAAGATTCCCAATTCGGGTCGAAAACTCTTGAAAGATTGGGAATGGTGATGAACTATTGCAGCCCTGGGATTACCACCTTCTCAAATTGGGAATGAACATACTACCTTGTGGTTTAGATCTTCATATATCAATTAATATTGATGAGCAAACCCACCAAGAAAGTATTTTTGCTGAGAAAAAAGAAGGACGACTCCAGCAAAAGTAAGGACTTAAGCAATGCCTCTGCTCTTGTCAAACGAAAAAAGCCTAAATAAAGGGAGTAGGATGCCAAATCCATTGGAAATACGATTCCTTAAGAAAAGTAACTTACGCAGGCCTAGGAGCCCATGCTTAGCATCGACAAAACACAAATATTTTTTAGGAGTCTCACTGGAACGCCGTGTATCCAAGAGATCCAGGTGAGCAACCTAGGGAGTTCGGCTGTCTATTACGAATGGACCAAAGTTTTAAAAGATAAACTACAGCCTATGGCTCTCATCGATTAAAATAACAAATTTTCTACGCATTGTGATGCTAATGTGATAGTCCCTGGTGAAACAGTTAACTTCGTTTTCATATTTGTCTCAAACATTCCTGGTAATTTTATCGAATAATATCAGCTGAGATGCCAACCTAACTTACGTCAACCTCTTGCCCCGGTGAAGCTGATAGGCGAGGCCTATCTTTTCGACACATTGTAACAGCCAAGATAGATTTTTTAAAAGGAGCTTGATGCATAATTTGATAAAAAATTCATAGGATAAATAATAAACGACATCCTAAAGGATGTTAAACCCGTCCCTCCTCCTTAGCCGGACCTCAGCAATCCTGCTATCTTAGCCAGTGTATTCTAAAAAAGAAACTGCGAGCTGGGACTATGGTTCAACCAAGTAGTGTTCAACTGGCTGAAAAATCTGTCAGAGTGGCTTGGCCTGAAGTGGGACTTGTCTGTAGAGCAACTATCAAATGCTATTAAAAAGCATTAAGACAAATAATTTCTATAATATAGGCTAGACAGTTATATAGCTCTCTCGAAAGTGAGACCAGTCGAACGATGTCCTTCTTATAAACTTATCCTAAATTAGATTAATAAAGTCGCTACTCTCCTACCTGCTATTAATTAGCAGGTCAGGAAGTAGTTGGATATGTGGGAATGGAATTTCAAAGAACCTAAGGAACTGAGCGAGGCCTAGCTTAAAGCCGAGAAGGATTAGATTTAGAAGGTCAAAGCAGACTGGCTCAAGAAAGCCAAGAAAAAGAAATGGGGAGACTAGTAAGAAAAGGCTCTGCTCTAGTCCTACCGAGTCAAATTAAGCTAGAAGGTAAAAGCTTAATTGATAAACTGCTTTGAAGGCTTTTAGTATAGGGAAAAGAGTCATTCTGTCACCCAGAGGATTTTGAATCAGCCCATACTCCCTCGCTCGGTTTTTAGAAATTTTTATCGGAATAAATGCGTAAAGGACGTTGAAATAGAGGGGAAAAATATTATGCTCCGGGCACACTTGCAGCTCAAGTAAGACCCAAACTCTTAAAAGATCCTGCAGGACTTCTTTAAGTACCTATAATTAAGCTAGCAGTAGTAACTCAAGCGATAGGAAATGAGGCTTGAAATGGAGAAACTTAATAAGGACAAGAAGAAGAAGAGAGGTAATAAGTCTGTACGCTAAGATACGATCGCTTCATCATCGAAGAAATTCTAATTGACAACCTTTATCGACTAAAATAACTTGAAATAAATTTTCTAGACCCTGAAATTACTACTGTAGAAACAGGCTAAACTCGTTTTCCTGGCAGTTAGTTTCGGAAATAAATTCGGTGCAGTGGTGAACTCTTACTCCCTAAAATTTTTCATGAAGTACCTGAAGGAGCGCCTTTAATCTCAAATTATAATTCTACCCTCTCTAATTATCGAAAATTTCTAATAAAAAATAGAGAGCGAAGCCTTTCCTGATGGCTCGGTCCTCCTTTTCGAGAACGTTTACTTCGACCCCTTCGTAGCAGGTTTCAACCCTTCCGAAGGTACTAAGCCCTTCTTTGATGACCAAAGGGATTATTTCAAGCAGGTTGCTAAATACACTGATGTGTTTGTGCATTAGAATAAATTCAATCTACTCAGACCCTCTCCCCTTTAGTTTATTTCAAATCAAACCAATTATTTATCTGGACTTGGTCTCTCAAAACTACTCTCTTTAGTGGGTTATACTTTCATGTAGGCTCGTTAGCCTACTGTCCTTGTGGTTGGCGGCAATTTCTCTTTCGATAAAATTCTGATGATATAAACCATGATGTGGCGAGTTTAGCATATCGTGCTGGTGGGGAGGTTAGGTATCTGCTTTTATATGGCATACAATCAGAAAAAATAGCTGTGTGGAATCAGACTGTCCTAAGAAATGTAGTCAACAATTTTGTCTTTTAAAGCGAAATACATTCAACCGTGGCAACACGACAGACCTGTACATAAACGCGATCCTTAATAGGCTAAAGCAATGATTCATATCCCTTTGGATTTGACTGTATGCCCTCGAACACAAGCCTAAAAGCAGAGCCCTTAATACAAATCTTTCATGGAATAAAAGAAATAGACTTTGGGATAAGCCAACTCAACTCCAGATTTTATGATAATTGATATGGGCATAGCAACTGTTAATTCGCTTCTAGACTTGGTTTCTACCTGCAGGAAACTTATTGTATTTGATTCGATCAACCCGAAACCAAGCTTCACCAGCTCAGCCCTCGCCTTCTACAAGAAGCTGTTCTAGCTCCAGGCGGAAAAGGCCTAACGGCACGCAAATTAAAAGGAGAAGGACTTCACTAAAGACATAATTATATTCTTGTATGGAAGGCTCGAATAAACTATAAATTCTTTGGTTCTTTAGGAAGTAGTGGAGACTACAGCTAACAACTAATAAGCTGAGTATGAATAAATCCAATAAAGGCCTCCCAAGCAACAGAATATAACCCTTGTCCAGGACTTTTTCATGAGTGAGAGCAACTTGGTCATTGAACTGATCAGCGGGAAGAGACTGTGGGGACTGGACCAAGTCGAATTATGGCCAGAATATGATTAATGATCATTTAAATTTGATTATGGGACACTCATCGGCAACATTAGTGAGCAATGTTCTGAATTAATTAAGTTGTTTCTAGAAGTATAATTTCTATTACTCCTCAGTTTTCCTTAGGTTTGAAAGAAATATTTACAATAATTGGCACTTCTTATACTAGTTGATAAAGTCGTTATAGTCGTTCATAAGTACTTTGTGTTTGTGAATCAGCTGCTGGAGAATCAATTCAAGCTCGCTCACTTTCTTCACTTAGACCTTTATTAATTTGTTGTCCTTTATCAGCAAGCTAAAATTATTGAGGTTCTTTAGAGCGATCTCGAAATTCTGGGCCAGCTGCTGGGAGATATTCCGCTGATTTTCTATCCGTCTCATTTAAAAGTGCTAGATCTACCTCAGCTTTTTATCATGCACCATTATCTACAGTATATCGTATTAAGTACTTAAAAAGAACCTTTTGAACTCCTAATGATTCCGGATTATTTATGAGCTCATACACCTGTTCACAAAATTCTAAAGCTCGATCATGCGTTTTTAGATTGACTCTTTGGTTAGCAATAATTTGATAAGATGATATTTGAACTCAACATTTTTTTACGGCAAGGAGGGGATAAGCACTCCAGGCAGCCGCGACCTCAAGGATTTTTGGAGTGCCTCAAAATCAGAGAAGCGGCGTGTGATTTATATATTTTCCTAGCTTTGACCTTCAAGGTAATAAATCTGAAATCTCCAGAAAGAGTGACCTTCATTTATCTAATGGCCTTTATTTATGATCTGCTTGATGACCTTATCGTCCACAAACTCCATGACCTCCTCGAACAAGAATTAGTCCATTATGATTAAAAATTTTCACATCAAAAAGAAATCAAATACTCTTAAGGAAGAGGGCAAGCTCCCTACTTTCAATAGGTTCATGACCCAGATACCTATGCTTAAGTGTCAATCCAAGAATACTTTAGACAGCTCTGCCGAAAAGGATAAGGAGCTTGATAAATCCATGATTGACTAGCTTATACAAAGATAGCTGATCGAGAGGCTATTATAGGAACACTAATAATAAAGACGACTCCTGGAGGAGATAGACGCTTAGTAGGAGGAGCATTTAAAATTGAAGAAACTGATAAAGCGACAAGAGGAGCTAATACTCAACCAGTATCGTGAGAACAAGCAATAACGGCAACGCTGCCTGTAGGAGTTGAAAGGGAGTTAATCTCTTTAAATCCTACTATTATGATTTTATTATATGGAAAGGAAAAAAAATAAGGACTCCCAGGCTGTCAAAATTAGTAAAGCTGCCTCCTTTCTCCTGAGGCATGGCGCTGCGAAGGAGGGGATCCCGATCAGGCCTGACGGCTACGTTCTAGTTGAAGATTTGCTAGCCTTCCTCAACAGGAACTATAAAGCGAACCTATAATCGGTGAAGGCTATGGTTGAGAATTGCTAGAAGAGGAGGTTTTAGTTTTAGGACGGGACCTATAAATACATCAGGGCCACTCAAGGACATTCTATGGTAGAACAAATAGATACTTAACTGCTTCTATAATAAATAAAGGATCCTGCTGAATGTCCTGTAGTTGTCCACGGAACCTATCTCAAGGTGTGGTAGGCTATCTTAAAGGGTGGGCTTGACAGGATGTCCAGGAAGCATATCCACTTCGCGCCTGGACTAAAAAAGGACAAAGTCATATCCGGGATGAGAGGTAATTGCGAACTCTACATCTATTTAGACATGGAGATGGCCATGAAGGACGGAATAAAGTTCTATAAAAGCAGCAACTAGGTGATACTCTCTGAAGGGGTCGACGGCAGAATTGACAGCAAGTATTTCAAGTATGTGGAGACGTCCAAAGGGGTGCGGCTTCTTTAGGACGGAAAATTGATTGAATGAATCACTTCTGGAAAGAAATTCTGACGTTACTTTTTGGCAAAGATTTTTTCTAATGTTGAGATTATTTCCTTTCGAGTATGGAATATGCTGAGTTTAGGAAGTTGGAACAACGGAGGAGAAGCTCGCGCAGGTTACAATATTGTTTCTGCTTTTAATTGAATCGGCCTTGCATCAGGCCGACTGGGTTATCCCGATAAAGAATCCTCTCATCAGTACTCATGTTATCTTACATTCTGAGCAGCCGCTATAGCTAGGCCTCGGTGGCAGCACTATCCCTTTGACGGCTGATATAAGAAATCTCCATTTTTTTGGATTAGATTTAAGCGCGAAGTTATTAGTTGCGTTCTGTCACAGAATTTTTTTTGATAAGCAGCGCCTACCGCCGTTAAAGGGCTGTTAGGAACTAATTGATTTTAGGATTAAGTTAATTAAATTATTATTAACTGTTGAGATTGAAGGTTTGTTTTAAGAGGTGAGTCGATTTACTTGACTACTTCGCCTATTAAACTATGAGTTATGATTTAGCTGGTGCAACCTTGAAGTCTTGCTGACTAGATTATAGTTTTTCCATGATGGACTTCTGCTTTGCTATGGAGTCTTTTACTCCAGCGTTTATCTAATTGACTTTGCAGCCGAATTTGTCTTTGTCCTGTTTCTACTTTGCAATAAAATTATTGATCGACATCTGAGTCTTAGAGACAAGGCCCATATTTAGAATGATCTTGTTGCACTTTTTTTTTCCCATCTCCAAGTCATTTCTCAAAGTCTGGATCTAAATTGTGCAGAATTTGATCATGGCCTTTAGAGAGTTACTTTATATAACTAGAGGGCGAATGCTTTCCTAGTTATTATTGATATTGTACTTGCACACTTTTAGCAAGATATTGAACCTCTCTTTTTAGATGAGGCTCAGGGCGTACTCTCGCTTTATTTTTGTTAATTTTTGCTCTGAAGACTATATCTGCTTTTTTAGGTCACTGACCTATCTCTCTAACTTAGTTTCGTTCAGTTCATTGAATTATTTAATTTTTAGCTTGTTAAGCTCTTTGGCTAGGCTCTAATTTTATGCTATTAAGTTGTTAAGAGTTTTTTTAAGCTTTTAGCTGTTCCTCTCAAAGGCTGTTATTTCTTTGTTTTTTTCCTAGTTAAATTTATATTTAATTTTTGGAAACATTGTAGAGTCGAGCAACTACGGGAGTATTAATGAGCCTTGCATTTAAGAACCTGATTTGCCGTGGTTCTCCGTTAAAAAGAAAGAAATCGCACTCATATCTTTAGACTAGTTTAAC
This sequence comes from Craspedacusta sowerbii, assembly GCA_003687565.2. NCBI lineage: Eukaryota > Metazoa > Cnidaria > Hydrozoa > Limnomedusae > Olindiidae > Craspedacusta > Craspedacusta sowerbii. The sequence continues at coordinate 43,302 of QQSS02212615.1, forward strand.
CTTTTTTTGATTTAATAGAGCGATTTCTAGTGAAATATCTTCTTTATATTGAGGTACTCAGTAGGATTGTAGAAGGATGTCTTTGATACATTGCCAATTTTCGCTAGTTTTTTCCTCTCAATAATTCTTTCAGGGAACTATTTCTTTTTTTATCTTTTAAAGCCCAGTAACTCTTATTTGGTCTTTGTACGGCTTTACAAAACTTATTGCTTTTTCCTTTTCGCCTCCAAAGCGATTTTAAGCGCTTGGATAGTCAGTTTTGTTTAGTCTAACACTGACATGTATACCGTCGAGCTAGAAGAACATTTTTTCATCCACTCTGAGTAGTCACAACTGAGGCTCATGCAGACCCAAGGAAACTGCATCCAGATCCAGCGTTTATAATAATAATAGCTAGGCTCATGATGGAAATACCCTGATTTAGCCGAAATAAGTTTTTGCAAATCTTTGATATCAGCCAAATCCTTACCCTCCTAGCCCATATACAATTTGATCTGCGTGATGTATTTCTGACTAAACTTATCACGGTTCGATTTAATCTCCATGTTGCCAAGTTCTTTTTCTATCGACCTATGAAATCTAGGCTTCCTAACCAATTCTTCTGGCAAAGGCGCTATTTCTGTTTATACTTTCTGCTTCTTGGAGGTGATGAAGTGTTTTCCTTCAGTGCTTTCAAAATGTTTGAGAACTGCATCCATTTTTACCTTCAATTCCTCAACTAGAATCTCAGTCTGCGACTAATCTTTGTGCAATTTATAATTTTTAAGCTAACCGAGGATCCTAATTTCCGCCAAATCTTTGGGATTTCCTTTAACGTCAGGGTGTCTGAAATCCAAGGTCTGTAAATTCTAAAAGTCACTGAACTCCTTTAAGAACCTACTAACCTGAACGATAATTAAAAACAGATCTTAAGAGCTAGGATGATAGTGCATTTAGAACCCTTCCACAGATTTGTTGTACTCTACCACAGGGTCGAAGTTATTTTTTTCCAGTTCTTCCCAAAACCTACACAATAAAAATTTATTTTCTGGATTGAATAGAAGAAGGAGGTTTTAGACTTCAGAAATGACTTCCTTAAGACGGAAAAAATTGTGTGAGAGCTGAAGTTGGTGAGTGAGCTCAACCAACTTCCGAACTGAGTTAGGAGTCTTATCGAGGGAATCCGCTATCTTGACTCTAATTTACTTGATCTTGGTGTTACTAGCTATGCTGAATATCAGGTTGGGAATGAACTCGTTGATTAGGATGAGCAGTCCCTTGTGTTAGACAAGAAACTAGTTCATGATCAGCTTGAATTCCTAGAGCTACTCGAGTGAGACCCTAGTAGAATCAAGGATCTCTTGGATAGTGAGGCCTTTATAGGAGCAGACGAGAGTGCTGAGGATTTCTATGAATTTGTGAGTGAAGTCGGATTCCCGCTTGCCAATTTATTTAATGTAAATTGCTAAGAATTCATTAACGCTTTAGCAGTTATCAAAGCTACTAAGTTCGATGGCCTATAGCTTGGCCTTGAGCCTGAGCTCTGCTTTTGAATTTTATTTTGCCCTTGGGATTAAAATGAGCTCAAGGAAATGTGTGACCAGTGACAAAGAAACTATGAATGAATTGCTCTTTATGAAATTTTGAATGTAGTCGAGAGCTTCCTCTTTCTTTTTGCCTTAAAGCAGAGTTTCACTAATGCGCTTTTATTCGATCATCTCCTACAGTTAACTGTCGCTAAATTACAGTTAAATAGTTTAGCAGTTATAACTTTTGAAGTATTCGATGGCCTAGCTGTTGAGCTAGCCGGTAACGATGACCCTGATGTTCTTGGGAAAGAATTGAGGCATCCAGATTGCAACATTAGCCTTGTGATTGCCGTTGTATGAGTCGACGTATTTATCGATCCCTTAGAAGATGATAAGGATCCTGCGATAGATGGTTTCAGCAGAGTTAATAACTTGATTCTCAATATACCTGTCGCAAAGGCTCAGCCAATACTTGAAGTAATTTCTTAGCTTTTAACTTTGTAGTTAGACCTTCTGTCCGATGTTCAGGTGTCTTCGCAAGTCAATTAGCGTTTTGTATATCACTTCTTCGAAACTAATTCCAGTCCCGTAGTGTAGGATCACAATATCTTTTTTGCTGTGAGCGTTATGACTGGCCAACCAGTTAGCAAGCATCAGCTTACTGCCAAACCCGTGCAGCGAGGTGACAACCAGGGGCCCGTTCTGAGAAGGGTCAACATTCTTGGAAATCCAATTTTCTATATCAGTGAACTCTTTGTCAACCTGGCATTTGAGTTTGCTGTGATAGTAACTCATCATGACTTCGGACATGCTGGTGAGGGGCTTACTTTACGCTCTAGGTGTACTCCTTAAAGTCTTCACTCTACATCAATCTTATAACTCACTCATCCAAATGCCTTACTAGCGCAGCTAGAATCTCACCTTCTAGGGGCTCTTGCCGAAGGGGTCCAGCTTGCGGATGATCCACCTTCGCCCTGATTTCTTGCATCTCCAGACCATATATTGACAGTTTAGATCGAAACTCCAGTTTAGACCTAGTTTCGATTGCAGTCCTCCCTTGAAGAAGTCGTCAGTCACGTTGTTGATAGTTACTACAGCACACCTGCAATTAAACAGCAACCCACGAATCTCCGCCTTTACTTTCTTCAGAGTGACTTTGCCGTCCACTGAGTTATCCCAATCAATCAACTTGCAGATCGGGTCAATGACTATCAATCGTGAGATTCCACTAGCGACCATTTCTTTTGCCTGTTAGAAATATTCGAGAAATTATCCGATGGATCTGCAATGAAACACCTTTACCCTGGGCTGCTGGTTTCTACTGTTCACGAAAGCCCTTTCAAAGTCTTGGAATCGCTAAAGACTCACACCTTTTTACAATGTCAGCAAAATTGAGGTCAGGCTTACTTTTTATTGATATAAGCAGCCTCCAAGCAGTAGCTGCATTGCGATTTGGCTTTTTCCACTCCCTGCTTCTCCAAAAAACTAAGTGTGATAGCCTATCTGCAGGCCTCCACGGAGGAAGGTATCGAAGATTGGAATGGTAGTGGTAAGTTGCTGATCCTTGGAGTCGACTGTTTTTGCAACCTCCTAGAAATTAGCGAAAGATCCTGATACAATCATAATGATGATTATCTGATGTCATCACTACTATATTAGAAGAACAATGGCTTTTCAAATCGAAGATCAGGCATAAAAGGTGGTTGTAAAATGATGGAACAATTAAATTAAAATAGCCAAATTATTTGATCATTGTCTCGATCTGCTATGCTCGCTGATAGTCTACAATCTCATCCGATCTCATCTACTGTGGAATTTCTACTGACCCTACAAATGCCAGTATAGCTAGCTATTAAAGGTTTCGAAGATCTATAAAGAATAGATGTTCTTTATCCCCTCTTATGAAATGAAAATTTATAACGGGATTCACCATGCTGAGGGCTGGACGCGCATGACTCTAAATAAATTTTAGGCGGCAAAATTGATAAGATTCATGTGAAAATCAAATTTGAATCGCTGGAAAATTTCTTTGATCATTCCTCAAATTATTAAAAAATTATTGCTCTCTTAAATTATACTTATGGCAAGCTCCCCAACTATATCCCTTGTCTTTGATTCTTCTCTTGGAATCATACTGTTTTTTTAAACCTTCTAAGCATGGATCTATAAATTTCATACAAATCTTATTCATGCGAAAGATAGTGCCTTTTCTGGTGATCTCTCAAGCGATTCTCATCTATCTCAGATTCTTCTACTAGCCTCCCTACGAAGTGCTGCCGTACCACGATCTTGAGCCACTCATAATATATGAAGATAGTAGGCTTGAAAAAGCCTAAATTTTGTTTCAAGAGGAGATCTCGTAGCCATAGGACCTTGAGTTCGGTCCTGACGGATAAATATTTATACCGACCTCCAAAGGAAAAATATTGCTACTTAAGGATGGGCAAATCACTGAGCTCATTGATACAAATGGACATCCTCTCGGGCTGAAATATCACCGATAATCGCATTCACTTTTCATATGCGACTGCTGGCAAGGCCTTCTCCAACTAGAATTGTAGTCCAAAAGGCTTAGAGTACTTGTCGCAGGTTAGAAAAGTTACAATGGCACAGGAATATTTTTGAACTTCCCTGATAATTTAGCCATTCAAGACAACATCATATACTTCACAGAGGCAAGCACTAAGTTCGACCAGAAGCGATACATCTACGATATCCTTCAAGCAGGGCACAACGGAAAGTTGTTTAGTTTCAACTTGCTAACTCAATAAGTCAATCAGCTGGCATCGGATCTGTATTTCCCCAATGGACTTGATTTCATCGACAGTGAAAACCTGATTATAGCCTAAACCACTAAATTCAGGCTGCTAAAGTACAACACCCGCACGAAATCAATTGAATTTTTTGCAAATAATTTGCCTGGATACCCTGACAACCTGTGGGTGCACACTCCCACAGGGGATATCTATGTAGGTCTGACAGCCAAGCGTACAATATTTTTAGACACATTATTCAAATATCACACGCTAAGGCGATATTTAATCGGGTTGCCTAAAGCAGTCATCGATACATTCAAGGAGCTTCATGGTTATATAGTTCGCCTCGATAAATAGGGCAAATTAATTTAAACCTTCCAAAGTCCCTCAGGAAGAGTGCATACGACCACTGGGGCTAAGCTGCTTGGCGATTCAATGTACATCAGCTCCTTAGAAATGCATGGCCTCACTGTCTTCAATATTAAAAATTAGGGAGCTAAACAGTCCTAATAGCTGTGATTATTTATAATATGTTATTAAAGAGATTTTTCGGAAAAATTCTCGTAATTGGTGGTGGGCCCGTGGGATTGACTTTCGCAAATGCTCTGGCTTGTTCCTCTCACTTCGCTTAACCTGGCTCCATCACAGTCCTTGAGTCATCTCCAGTAATCTAAACTTCGTTGCCTTAATAACCACTTCAGCGTGTTTATTCAATAAACCGATCAACTCAAAACGTCTTGACCTCGTTATAAGCATGGAACAAGCTGGAGCATGATCGGATAGGTGTGGCGAAGGGGATGGTTGTGTGGGATGAAAGTGCTAGTTTTTCGATAAAGCAGGAGGAGATAAGCCACTTAATATAAAACAGTAATTTAGTTAATTCATTAATAAAGCTTGCCAATTAAAAACCTTCAATACAAATAATCAATGGGGAGGAGATAATCGCTCTAGAGGAAAACAAATCTTCAGTTGTTGCAAAGAGTCGCAAGGGAAATGCTTATCAAGGGGTGGCTGTGGTCCTAGCCGATGGAAAATCAAACACGCTCAAAGATTCCGTTGGACTCTACAGCTACGGATGGGACTATTGCCAAAAGGCCATAGCCTGCACTCTTAAGATGAGTCATAGCCAATCTCTTGCCTATCAAAGATTTTCTTAGCACTCGATTCTGGGTTTATTGCCGCTTTGGGACAATTACTACTCTTTTGTGTGGTCAGCTGAACTCCCTCTTTTTCAGAGCCTTATGAGGAAAAGCGATTAATAGTTCAAAAAAGCACTTAACGATCATATTCATTCTAATTTGCCTGCAGACATGGAGCAGCCTCCTGTCGTACTCTAAATAGTCAATAAAAGACTTGCCTTCTAACTTAAATTTAGTCAGGCTCATTAATACTCAAAAGGGCGCATTGCTTTAATAGGGGACTGTGCACACTCTGTTCATCCGCTGGCAGGGCTTGGAGTCAATAATGGCGTTGCCGATGCAGTTATTCTGGCGAATAAGTTGATAGAGCAGGCAAGAGCAGGCCACGACTTAGGTGAGCCTATAGGGCTAAAGAGATTTGAGAGAGAGGCGAAGTTGGTAAATTACTCTTCAGGGTTGGCAATCCAATGCTTGAAACATTTCTTCACGACCCCTGGGCTTGGGAGCGTACGAGGAGCGTTGATGAAGTTTTTCAATAGCCAATAAAAGGCGAAACAGATATCAGCATCGCTAGCAAACCAAAATCCATATTTCCCGGACCGTTTCGAATGGAGATTCAACTGAAAATGAATATGGTTACAGATGAGAACAAAGCGGCAAATAATGAGTACTTGAGATTTAGCTCATGATTAATTATCCACTCAAAATAGGGGTCCCGCTTCAAGGCTGTTCGATCGATTCAATTGCTGATACCACCTTGCTTTACGTCAAGTAGGATCTTCTTTAGCATTTCTCCGCAATTAGAGGTAGTTGCTTAAAAGGTAGCTTTGCTCTACCTCTGCGTGAATAGGCCTTTTACAACAGTATCACTCTCAGGTAGTGGAAGGAGCGCAAGAACTTTCTGACAGATGATCCGGTTATCATTGTCGAGGGGTTTGAGGAAAGCGAAACGATCCAGATCAACATTCTAACAGTAAGCGAAAACACCTTGCTGCACGTCCTCAACCTACCTGGCTAACTCCCCGACTAGTGCTTGCTCGGCTAGCTTTCATAGTTTATCGGCGTGAACATCTCCTAAGTCAAAAAAATAACCCTGGGCGTGCAGGAATAGCTAATTCAACTTAAATCTGATCGGACACTTAAGCAATTGATGGCAAGCGGGGACTTTATAACAATTTACATTGAAAACAAAAAATTGTCCACTTTGGACGAATTTTTTTTGGATAATGAGAGTCTTACTGACTTTTAGGAAAGCAAACAGCCTCTCCCTTAGCCTAGAAACAAAACTCTATCGACTGGAGCCTCCACGAAAAACTCGGTTTTTACAGTGAGTGTGGCCCACCAGCCACCCAAAGGTACTTTCCTTACAAGTTCTCACTGAAATGCAAATACTATAGCTTAAAAAAAGAGGGATCTAATCAGAAGTCGGACAAAGATTAAGTCTCAACCGATAAGAGAGCTAATAATAAATCAGGGAGTGGCTGGTGAGCCAGCTGAAATACTAAATCAACCGCAAAAGATAAAAGCGCAGAAAGAAGGAAGAGGTCGACGCCAAGTAGTTGTAGGAGAGATGATTATTATAAGAATGCTAATCGCCTCCACAGATCACTACATGAAGGTACTCGCAAACATCGAGGCTTAAAAGTTAAAGCACCCTGGCAAGGTTATAGTCAGGTTTATGGTAATGCGGGGTTCGAAATACCCTGATCTAAAGAAATTGCTCGTAGTTAATCCGTAAGAGCCCTGCACAAATTTGTTAAAATTTCTCAGGGGTAAACTGGAACTGGACTAATTCAAGGGAGTGTACATTTTCACGTAGTAGATGCGCCTGGTCGAATTCCAGCGAAAAGTGAGTGAGTATTCAGGGATAAAAAATCACCTGATACTTTACTACAACTAAGGAGAGTACTTCGGGTGAACAGTGTTTAATTGGGATTTTTCCATGTTACATAATATTGATTAATGAAAAAGGAGAGAAGTACTGTTTCATGGGTATTTTGTTTTTGCTGCTACATTTGTAGTGACTTCTGGTCGGGGGGAGGAGTCGTCTAAACCAAGTACAACGATAACAATGCCTTCGCCCTCGCCAATGCGATCTGCAAAGCATGATTAGAGATTCATTATTTAAATCCAAACCACCTTCGTGACATGCCGAACCTTGATGCCTTCTCTTTCTTTTCGGCGTTTATTTGGACGGCAGAGGTGTCTGCCTTGACCTTAATTTTAGGAGGGCTTTATTAAACTTTCTGCAATATCAAATTTTTCAAACTTATGCTCTTGCAATTATTGTATTTAACTGGTTGCTAGGTTTTTAATTTAGAAGAACTTCTGGACCGCTTCTCAACAGTCTGATGCCTTTCCCTTATAAACTGCCTTTTTACCTTGGCATCGAAGAAGCATGTCTCTTTAAGCTCCGTCAGGTTTATTCTCTTGACTGGATCTGGAGCAAGCATTCTCTTAAGGACCATAATTTATTAGTAGGAGAGTCTATCGTAGTCTGGCCCTGAAAAGTTCAGGTTACATTACAAATTTATTTTGGTGGTTTAAACGTAATTTTTACCTTTGAATAGCGGTTTTCCTAGAAGCCTGTTAAGAAAAATACATCAGGTGCAGCATCGCTCCTAGGCTGAAGATGTCCATCTTAGGTGATAAAACTCTCTCTGGGATTTCGCCTCTTAGGACCTCAGGTGCGATATAGCCAACAGTGCCACATCTCGTAAAAAATTGTTTTTAATGATCAAGCCAGGCGGATAACCCGAAATCCGCCAAGACAAATCTGATTTAATGGTTAACCTTTTTACAGAGCACATTCTAAAATTTAAGGTCCCTGTGGATGATTCGCTTTGAATGCAAATGCTCGATAGCTAATATGAGATCAGTAGTAATCGCTACAATCATGCTCTTAGTAAAAAACTTCTGTTAGTTGATGAACTCAGTTAGAGTCCCTCCAGATATGTACTACAGCACTGCGAAAATGCAGTTGTCGTCCAAGTAATACTCAATAAATCTGACGACGTTGGGGTGGTTGAGCAACCTGCTAATGCTAATCTCATGGATCAAATTATTTTTGAAATTCTAAGACTGCTCCTTGTATTTCATGGACTTAACTGCAAACTCCTTTTAATCTTTCTTTCGAATGTAAAGGTCGACTGACCCTGTAGCCCCTTTGCCTAATTTGCGGATATGTTTATACTATCGAGTCAGTCCCTTTAGACCTAGCTTTCCCCTTAGTTCGTTCTAAAATAGTACAGCCAATTAATCCTGTCCATCCAGGATAAAAAATATTTACTAGCGGCCGAGTAGCTAATTTCTGAAGACAATGTTTTGGATTTTGTTGAATTTCACAGTTTTTTCGAAGGATATATAAAAACTGAATTTCAGGGAGCGAATTTAGTCGTTGAAGATGCTAATCAAACTGTCAGGGAAGACTTGCAATCTTACGATAGTCTCAGGGTCTGAAGGATTCTTGAGAAAGGCTCCGCGAAGTATAGGCTTATCGATGGGCATCTCGCAAGGTTAAAAAAGCATTTTAATTCAATCAGTGTGCTTAGCCACAAAAATGAGTGTTTAAGCCTTTTTGGATTACTAAGCCGAGTATTCGTTTATAATTGTCCCTAAATTTTTATTGGCGTGATTTAGGTCCGACTTCAGCACACTCCTCTCCCTTTCGCATTTATGGATATCAGCTTTGAGCTGCTAAATTAATCTATTAAGTTAAAGGACTGCATCCCTATTCTCTTTAATGGAAGCATTGACACCATTATTAGAAGACCTAATCTAATTGAGTTTTTGAGTGAGATGGTCGACTTCTTTGGTGACCTCGTCAGCATTGAACCTGTTTCGCTGAATGGTGTCATCTGTTTTTTTAAGATCGGCTTTAACCTTGCTTATATTATTTATATGTCTGTTGTTCTAATTTTAAAGACGATCAAGTGCCCTTTGAGTGAGTCCGATGTCCTTGTTGATCCTGGCAATCAGGTTCTTAAGGTTTTGCTTGTTTTTTAGTTAATTCTCACAGGCTTTCCCATAATCTAAAAGTTTGTCTGTGCGCTGATTTAGTTAGGGGAAAGTGCACTACTTAAACAGCTTGTCAGTTTTTTTAAGCGTGATGGGGCCTTACGGATTACTCTAGTCAGTTAAAGCGTTGCTCCTTTGATTGTTGTAGATCTTGTAAGGTTAAAACCTTTCTCGCCTCGGAACAGAGGTTAGAGTTATAAGTGTGCTTGGCCTGCGATAAGAACGATTCTCGAGCGGTCTGGTAACTGCGCACTCTGGCAGTCCGCAAGTCTAGGAGAGGGTGGGGCGCTCTGCTAGTCTGCAAGATGCTGTTGTCTCTCATAAATTTATTTAAGCAGAGCTTGCTTGTTTTATCAAAACAATTTGTATTCTATCTTCTCATATTTTTTGCGCAATTTCAACGGTCGGAATTCAGCCGCCAGGTCTCGGATCATAAACTCGTTCTGCTAGCTATCTACGCCCTTTTTCTTCTTCTGTGGGACATAGGCCTTATCTTTGAAGTCTTCCTGCCAAAAATTGTATTTGGAACTGCCGAGGGAGAGACTTGACTGAGACTTCGAACTAGATAGGCTAACTGCACTCGGTGGTCTTATCAGATTTGGAGATTTCTTTGTTTAAATAATGGACTAGTTTTTAGGGGGGATGATAACAGGAGACTTTAGAGCGTTAGCCCTACCATCATGGCCAATCTTAGCTGAGACTTGGCGCTTGAGCTTGCGCTTGGCCTGGATGTGATTGAGCTGCTCCTACACATTCCAGGAGAGGATTGATGTTTCTTATGAGGGCTCTACTCTGATGATCCAAAAACATATTATAAATGGATAATGGCAGATAGCTATCACAGGGACTACCCAAACTCCTCCTCAAGTGTCCTGGCCCCAACACAGTCAGTATAAATTTAGCCTTTGATTAAGCTTAAATAATAATTCCAGTGATATTTTATTTATGGAAGAATCTCTACTCGCTCCCATAATCACGCAGGATAGGTTCATTCCCAGGAGGGATTCCCACTCCAACACTTTCTCCAAAAGGCTTGAAGTTCCCTAAACCAACTTTAGAGGCATCGAGGTCAAGGAAAATCACATTACGGTCGAACAGCTCTTCTGCAAGAAGGTAGTCCAAGCCCATAAGAATGTACTCAATTTTCATAACCCTGAAAAGGAGGATCTTTAGCTGCCTAAGCTCAAGGCCAAAAGACACATTCCCAAAACTCCTTTCAAGGTTTTGGATGCTCCCAACTTGAAGGACGACTATTATCTGAATCTGCTCAGTTGGAATGATAAGAACAGTCTGGCTGTGGCCCTCGGATAGTCCATCTACACCTGGAACGGCAACTCTGGCAAAGTAAACAAATTTTGCACACATGACTCATAAGTCACATCGATCTGTTTCAGCAAAGATTCACAGTCCATCGCAATTGGAGACTCAACTGGTGCCTGTTAAATATGGGATACAAACAAAATCATGAAGGTCAATAGGCTTAAAAATCACTGCAATCGTATAAGTTCTTCTGCCTGGTCATCAACTCTCCTGGCTACCGGCTCTCGAGATAAGGCGCTAGTCTGCTGGGATCATCGTCAGAAAGATCTTGTCTTTAGGGCTACCGGATTTCACAACCATTAAATCTGTGGACTGAAGTGGAGCAATGACGAAAATAAGCTAGCCTCTGGAGGTAATGATAATAAGCTTCTTATTTGGAATGTGGGTTAGAAACAGCCTTGTCATAAGTTTACTAACCACACAGCTGCCGTCAAGGCTATCGCATGGAGTCCGACATCCAGCAATGTCCTTGCAAGTGGGGGAGGGTCAGCAGATAAATGCATCCGTTTCTGGAACCTACAAAACGACTGTCAGACTGATTACATTGATACAGGCTCTCAAGTTTGCAACCTAATATTTTCAAAAAACACGAGTGAGCTAATCAGCACTCACGGATACTCCCAGAACGAAATAGTGTGCTGGAAGTACCCGTCACTTTAGAAATCTGCAGTGCTGCTTGGCCACAGCAGCAGAGTGCTATACTTGGCGATGTCCCCTTGCGGAGAGACGATCGTGACGGGGGCAGGAGACTAGACCCTTCGTTTCTGGCGAGTATTCCCGGGTGGGAAAGAGTCGCAAAAGCGGTAAGGACAATTAAATGAGCTATGTCTGAGATGAATTACTATATATAATAAATACCAATGAAAGTCTACATCACAATAAAAGGACTCAACCGCACTGAAAAACTGATTGCAGACGACTCCCTCATGCTCAGGCTTTAGTCCCTCACGAAGATGTGTAAATTTGACTATGAGGTTCAGGCCGGTTGCCTGTTCCTCGAAATCGATTCGCTGGAGTGCAAGTACCATGAGATGGTCGAGTTCCTCACTCAGGACTGCCAGCAGAAGGTCTAGACATCTGCATTTGCACTAGTTGGCTGCATCTGAATTAGGATATAGGATTTCACATTTATTTATATTCATCACATCTCTGATTCTACCTTCGTTTTAGCTGGACGAGGACGACCACTGTCCCGATGGCTAGCCAGGTCCCTCCCACCAGCCAGTAGTTGAACCCCTCCATCACTCCTAAAGGTTTGAATACAAATCCTGATGAACATTTTTAGGCGCAGCTATTACAACTACAGTTCTAATAGACTTGGAAGCCGTGTAGTTAGTTGCCGATGGTCTCATTGCACTTGTTTAGATCACTTAGGTAAAGGCCTTGGGATTGATTATTAGTGAATGAGACTGATATTACCTGAACTCCGTTGTCGACTGCGTTTTGGCCCTGAAAATGCAAAAATCCAGCAGGACTCTGCATCGCGCTGATCTGGGAAACATAGGCCGTGCGTTTACAAGACTCATAAAGAGCACACGCAGTAGAAGTCTATACTAAAATCGAGACATTCTGGACATCAACCATCTTGTCCTTCACGTAGCTTTTCGCTTTAATGTAGTCGTAAGTCTAGTAAATATTCTACTTTTAAGAAGTCGCCTTGCCGCTAGGAGCAGGTGTACTAGCACCAGAAACGCTTAAGGTTTACCACACAGACATCGCATCCTCCATTTTTAGAGCCGAATGCTGTATCGATTTGCAAAAAAGAATTGGTCATTTGGGTGTTCTGCCTCTCATTGCAGCAGACGGGCCTCTTCAAATACTAAGAACACACGGGGGAGTAGTCAATGGAAAAAGGATCCTGATTTTCAGAAGTGACCGGCTCAGGCATCATGGACGAATTGACTGTGAAAGCGCACTTACCGTGAACCTGGACAAGGACAGTTAAAATCATATAATATTATAAAAGGGTGGCAGGAGTCAGGAATGAGAAGGATGGCTTTTAATCAGTGATCCATTATTTATCAACAACAATGTCAACATTCATTCTTGAGAATCCGGACAACTTCAAGCACATCCTTCGTATCCTCAACACCAATATTGAGGGCAAACGAACCGTCCCCTATGCTATTAGGGCCATCAAGGGGTGCGGCAGGAGATTCTCCTATCTTATCTGCAAGATTCTCAAGGTCAATCCCTCCATCAGGGCCGGAGAGCTCAATGACGGCCACTGCGACAAGATCGCTGAGATCATCGCCAACCCCGAAAAGTTCAATGTCCCGACCTGGTTTTTGAACAGACAGAAGGACTACAAAGATGGCAAAAACTATCAAATTGCCTCGAACGTCTTGGACACCAAACTCCGTGAGGACATTGAGCGATACAAGAAGATCAAGAGCAATAAGGGTATCCGACACCACTTCGGCCTCAGAGTGAGGGGACAACACACCAAGACAACAGGCCGTCGTGGAGCCACTCTCGGTGTAGAACGTAAGAAGAAATGATCAACATTATTTACCATGCCAAAAAAGTCTGATTCAGCCCTGGGAAAAAGTATAAAGAACAAACTAAAGAACCAGCGACTGCCAGAGACTCACCATTAGATTGCCCAAGCCAAGTTCTACCAGCCTGACGGCTAGGCCAAACAAGTCAACAAACTCAAGTCAACTCTCCATCAAGACACCCTCTAATAGTACATCCAAGCGATCTAGCTCGTAGACAAAAAGTACTAGGCCACCAAAGGCGTCAAGCTCGGAGAGCTGAAGGGATAGACAGTCCTCAAAACGATAGTGACCTAGCAGGCTCCCTAATTCGTCGTAAAGCGAGAGTTGAAAAGCCTCAGAATCCCGAGGAGGCCGAAGTGGACCAGGGAAATGTCTAAAGATTAACTAATAAATCGTTAGAACGAAGCTTTCTTGGATTGGCGGAGGATGCTCGCAGACTACTAACAAGTCCACTACCAGTCTAAATTGACTCCTTTTTAGAAAAATATATAAGTCTGGAGGCAGTTGTGGCGGGTTGTAGAAGAGTGCTAAATCCTCGTCCAAATTGTCGACGCTAGGGATCCTCTTTTCTTCAGATGCGAAGATCTTGAGATGTACGTTAAGGAGGTTAATCCCGATAAACTAAATATCCTCCTCCTAAACAAAAGCGATCTAATTGAGGAGGAGGTCAGGAAATAGTGGGCTAAGTACTTTAATTAGAGACATATCAATTGTATATTTTATTCTGCTAAAACAGAAAGCGAGCAGCCGCCTTAAGAAAAGTAAATGCCGGAAATAGTAAACAACCCAGGGGACATCATCCCACCAGAATTGAAATAATAAAAGAAATAATAAACCGAGAAGGAAGTATCAACATCAACAGCTTAAAAGCATCCGTCCCAACATGCCCTTGTTACTAGAAATGGCCTTCTGAGCTATTTCAAAAGTCTATTCAAAGATTCTAAAAGAAAGGTAATCGGAATGGTAGGATATCCGAATGTTGGCAAGAGCAGTGTCATTAATTCCCTGCTAGGATTCAAAAAGGTGCATGTGGGTTCTTTGCCTGGCAAGACGAAACACATGCAGCTAATAAGGCTGGAACATTAACTTATACTGTGCGATTGCCCCGGACTGGTGTTCCCTTCAGCAGGCAGCTCATTCGGCTAGCTGGTGCTAAACGGAGTGATCGGAATCGATAATCTGAAGGACTATATCTCGCCTATGGCATTAATGGTGACCAGAATCCCGAAAGTCTATTTTTAATGCAAATACGGGTTGGAAATCAAATAGAATACAGTCGAGGGCCTCCTTCAGGCCTACGGCAAGGCCAAGGGGCTTTACACCGGACGAGGGCTACCTAATTAGGCCTTTGCAAGTAGATATATCCTTAAGGATTACGTCTAGGGCAGGCTTGTATGGGCCAATCTCCCTCCCGATAGTTAATTAAAGCCGATTGTCAGCATTCCTGATAAATAAAAGCTTTAAAAACTGCTGAAAAAGTAAAAAGTATCTGAATAGGTAGTGAAAAAGTAGACCGACACAAGGTAGCAGGAAATAGACGCATAGTTTTTTGTTGATGTCTAAAAAATAGCTTGGAGTTAAGACGATATTCTGGACCTGTTATAAGGCCTTACAGTCCACAACTTCAAGGCAAGTAAATAGGCAAAACGGGAGATAAAGTTTGGGATGAGACGCGGAGAGGAAGTGCAAGGGTTGATGCGGCGAGTGCTGCAAGGTTAGGTAGGGAAGCGGCGCAGGCAGGAAATCCGAGTGAAATGAGTAAGAATTTTCTAGAAGATAGTTTAAAGCTGTTTATTTGTGGTTCTTTAATAATGATGATCTTCACCAAATCTTTCCGAACACTCCTGGCCCTCCCGAGATATGGCTTCTCCAAGGAACTCCTCTTTGGGCAGGCAGCTCGGAACAAGCTCATCGAAGGAGCTGATTTGCTAGCAGATGCTGTCAAGGTCACCCTTGGACCTAGTGGGTAAACATTTTTATTAGGCGAAATGTCCTCATCGAACAATCTTATGGTAGTCCTAAAATTACCAAGGATGGTGTGACTGTTGCCAAGGCAATCCAACTTTAGGACAAAGCGGCCAACATCGGCGCCTCTCTGATCAAGAACGTGGCCAACAAAACTAACGACTAGGCCGGAGATGGCACTACAACTGCAACTATCCTCGGCAGGAGCATCTTCAAGGAGAGCCTAAAATACCTGGATTCCAAACAACAAAAACATAACACCACCCAGATCAAAAAGGGAATGGATTTGGCTGTCGCCAAAATCTGTGATAAACTAAAAGAAATGGCGATCCCAGTAAAGGACAAATAAAGGATGATGCAAGTTGCAACCATATCTGCCAATGGCGATAAAGATATCGGGTCGATCATCTCTGAAATTCTTAATAAAGTGGGCTAGAAGGGATCAGTGACTGTCACAGACGGGAAAACGTTACACCACTAAGTCGAATACATCGAAGGTATGAAATTCGATCAAGGCTATGTCAGTCCCTACTTTTCTACCAACAACAAGACTCAGAAAGCTTAATTCTAAAACGCTTTGATACTCCTCTTGGAAAAGAAGGTCACCTCTCTTAAGCAGATTCTCAAAGTCCTTTAGTACGCCAGGGCTTAGAGCCAGCCTCTTTTGATAATTGCTGACGATTATGAATCATAGGTGCTTGCAGGCATCATTATCAACAAACTCCAAAATATTATCAGAGTGTGCTGCGTTAAACCTCCCAGCTTCGGTGATAACCGCAAAAACATTATGAATGACCTGGCTGTATTCACTGCAGGTAAATTTGTTAGCTAATAAATCGGCCTTAACATCTAAGACTAAGACCCTAAGGCAATCCTGGGCCAGGCTAAGAAAGTTATTGTGACAAAGGATGACTTTGTTCTGATGCAAGGAGCCGGCTCGAAAGAGGCCATTGAAGACCGAGTCGAAATTATCAGGTAGCAAATCAAGCTCAGCAGTTCAGACTACGACAAAGAAAAGATGAATGAGAGGATAAGCAAACTTAAAGGAAGTGTGGGAAATATTCGAGTTGGAGGTGCTTCTTAAGTTGAGATTGGTGAGGCAAAGGACAGAATTAATGACGCGCTCTGTGCAACTCGAGCTGCTATTTCTTAAGGGATAGTTGCCGGAGGTGGAGTCGCCCTGATTTACGCTTCCAAGGTGCTTGATTCTTTGAAAGGAGAGAACCACGACCAGCAGAATGGAATCGAAATTATTAAGAGGGCTGTAGAGCTGCCCCTGCTTACTATCGTTTCAAATGCCGGATTCCACGATCAAGGTGTCCTTAAAAGCGTCAAAGAGAGCAACTAAAACCAGTTCGGTTTTGATGCTTCAAAAGGATAATTCAAAAACCTGGTGGAAAGCGGGATCGTGGACCCAGTTAAAGTAGTGCGAACTGCCCTGCAGGACGCAGTGTCCGTCTCAAGCATGATGATGACAACATAGTGCATAATCTTCAACGAGGAATAGAAGAAAGATTGATGTCTTATTAATATGAAATTCGACTGTTCTACATGCAAAATTTGTTGCACCTCAGCACTCGATGGCTGCATCACCGACCCTATCCTCTGTCAGACTAATCCCCGGACTGATTACTCTGATATTGGCATAGTCCTTCTCATTTTTGCTGTGTTCATGTCATGTGCTGTGCTGACAAGTCCCTATATTGTGCTACTTCCTCTAATCAGGACTATACAATCGAGTGCTAGGCTACTCAATGTCGATCTGCGAGTGCGTGAGCATGTACGTGCTGTGCTGCTGCTGCGTGAACCGACAGACCTAAATTTCTTAAGACTAGAACGACCTATGGAAAGAATGATTAAAAGTATATAATCAAAAACAGACTTTGAAGACCTAGTAGTCCTCGACTCTTTTCATCTCGAATGAGTCGTCATCCCCGTACTGGCATCCCCCAGGGCCCCAGTTGTTCTGGCTGCTGTTGCATTTGTCTACTATTCCGAGGTCGATGAAGTTCGGCCCCTCATCTAGAAATCCGAAGAGGGCCTTCTCCTTCTTTTTTTCCTTTATTTTATTTTTGCTCTTCTTACTAAAATTGAAGATAAAAGATTGAGCGTTCGGGTCGGCTATCGTCCTACACTAGCTATGCCAGGCCGGGCCCGCAAACCCTCCATAAATAATGCTATTTTCGTCCCTGACTATGACCAAAGTCTGATCGACTCCATCACAGACTTTATGGAACTAGGCCGAAGAAAATTGATTTTAGGAGGCTCTGAACAGTCTTCTGAAATAGCAATCCTAGATGTCAATCAGTTCGACGAAAGCTCTCTATTCCTTTTAAGACACTATATTTGACTCTAAGATTCTATACTACCTTTGGGCGAATTAGCACAGTGTTTTAAATTAATGCGATTTGTACAATTTTTATAAATTTTATTGCAGCAATTGAAATTTCTCTGAGAGCTATTGCTTCTGTGTGAGAAGCCCCTGACAGCCTTCATCCTTCTCGATCCAATTTTCAATTTGCAAGACTGACTATTTCTGCAATTCCGAGTAATTGCTCTTGATTAATTTATCCAAAGAGCCGACAATCTGATCAGTGGAGCGGAACATGCCCCTGCGACTTAAAGATTTCTAGTTCTCAAAAATTCCCTTTATCTATTCGCATAAAGCCTGTATTAGCGTGTCACGATACCTTTAGCAATCCTTAATATATTGATAGAGCTATTTCCTGTCAAGCTAGTGCCTTAGCTTAGCACGGCAAGCTAGTTGCTCAAGGTCGATGGAGGTGGCATGCAGGTGCAAGGGGACACACCCCTCGCAGTGCAGATAGTTGATTTGGCAGTGCAGACACACCAGCTTCATTGGCTTCCTATGAATCAAACAATTCTTCATTAAAAACTGATTGTTTAAATATGTAGAACTAACTAAGGTGCATGAATTGCGATGAGCTGTATAGCAAACACAAGAGGCCCAGACTCCTGCCTAAGTGCGGCCACAGCATCTGTTAGGCATGTCTAACAGCCTCCCTATAATAAACTCAACCTGACACCTACACCCTGAGATGCAGCAAGGACAAGATCGACATGGAAGTAACGGGCCCTGTTTTCAATCATTTTCCGCTGAACCAGGACCTGCTAAAGCTGGCGAACGAAGTCAACATCAATTTTTCTTTGTAGGAATCGAATATAATAAAGACGGAAACTATAGACGATGATAGTGGAGGCGACTTGGCAATTATCTAAAATTTGCAGAAGGGCAAAATCCACGACAAGTCTCTCTCACTCGAGGAGAGCTAGCTTTGTCCTATTCACCAATAGAAAATCAAGAATATCTGTCTGGACCACCACGTTAAGATTTGTTCTGACTGCGCACTGTTCGGCAACCACAAGGGCCACGATGTCATGAAAATCCAAGATGTCATGAACTTAATTAAAAATAAAGCAGATCGAGCTGAATTTATCAACTCACAAATAACAGTAAGATTCTGACAAGGAATTCCAGAGCAAGAAATTCATATCCAAGATAAGCAACTAATTGACCAAGTTGGTTAACAACAAGAAGGATAAACTTGTCTCCACTATCCGCAGTCGCTTTGCTAAGTTCATTGAAGTCGTCAAAAAGTAGTAGAAGCGCGCCCTTGAAAGACTGGACGATATGCTGGTGGTAGCTTAAGAATCAACCAAATAGAAACTGAAATGTCCAGACTAGCTGCACAAGAAATGCCAGATTTGGGTATCAAAGGCTTCGGGCCTGCTCTCCAGCAGCAGTCTGTAAAGCCTATAGATCTAATAGTTAATAAAGTACATAAACAGTAAATAAGAGTGCCTGCTCAAATCAGGCGAGTTGATTTCCGTTGAGATCAAAAAGCATTATTCCAGCATTGAAATTAACCTTTAGAAGGACCTCAACCAGATTGTCCTCGACTTCCACCCTGATTTTTAATCGAAGATCGAGTAATTCTGTTCCATCAGGAAAATGTAGTTGAAATCGAGGAAAAAGAAAGAGACTAAACTTATTCCACAGGCAGTTTAAAAACATTAGGAAGATTTTCTACTGCTCGAAACTGAGCTTAAAATTGAGGAGGATATTATTTCTGATAACCTTAATCAACAGATGGCCCCTCCCATGCCACCTCCCATACACGGACTTTTGACTTTGCCAACTACTACTGCCTCGCACAAACTAGATATATTTAGTTCAAGGTATGATTAGGAATCCACCTTATCAATCCCAGGAGTGAAAAAGGTAGGTAAAGAATAAGACCTAGATAAATCGATGCTAAGCGGGGTGCCCAAAAGCAAGAAAAAACAACTGAAGGTCCCCGAGAAGTACTAAGTAGTGATCGATGACATGAAATCAAATAAGTCCTAAGTGATCGACCTTACAGGGGCTTAGTTAGGTAATGCTACAATGCTCCAAGTGCTTTAGATTCTTAAAAACAACCAAAAAGCCAAAACACTCAAACTGATCCGCAATAAAGTGGACGATGAAATCCTACCACAGATCCTTCAGACGGTCATTCAGACTAATATCGTCTCTATCAATCTCTCCCAAAACCTCTTTTCGGATCGCTGCATCGACATCATTCTGGAGATGGGTGGACTCGAGGGCAGAAATATAACTCTCAGCCAGAATAAAATCAACCAGCGGAATCAAAAAATGAAGATCGAGCGACTCAAGAAGGGAGGGGTTGGTATTACCTTGTGATCATTATTCTCTTATTCATTTTCGCACGTTGGTGAAGTCATATGAGGTTTTTTCAGCAAGCAACTTCGACTGAATTATCAGGTTTGCGCAATTGTTGAAAGAGTAGTCGTCGTTTTAGCTGAAGTAGTTGTTAGAAGCCAGATGTTGTCTAACAAAGCACTTTTGCAGAAGCATCTCAAAGATGGGCTCTCCCGTATTCATGTAATATTACAACAATAAGCTGCTTAGGTTCAAATTATCAATTAATGACAACAGCACACAGACCGACCTTCGCTCCTAAAAGAGGCTCGGCCGATAACGCACCAGGGAAATACTTCATCCCTACGATTAGCTTTTCTTCCAGAGATCTTCCAAGTCATCTTACTCTAAAATATCTCGAAAAAAAACCATAAAAATCAAAAGAGCAACTGGCTGATTAGCTACTAAGGAGATAGTCAGCCTAGCCAAGCAGGTAGGTAGATATGGCGTTCCATTAGCTGGAGCCGGCTGTAAGAAAGATGATCCAAAGACCTACGGACTAACCAGTAGTCTAAGAGGAGGACCCAGACGACCCCTAATTCATAAAATAATAAGAAGAGTAATAGCAAGATTAGTACGAACAGCTAATGAAGTAGTATTAAAGGATTAGAAAGCAGAGAGAGGAGGACGAAAAGCGACGGATAAAGGAGAAGCAGGCAATGCTCGAGGCTAACGCTAAAGCCTTTCTCCTCAAGGGCAGGCCTATTGCTCAGTAGTACTCCCTCGAAAAAAAATGGTATTAGGATACTCCTTTCCGCAATCAGGCCAAAACCAAAGTAGAAGTCAAAGAGTATGTCAACGACAACGTCAGGAGCTAGTTCCACAGGAAATTCATTAATCGGTTTGTTATGAGATGATTTTGATGCAATCATTTAAAGGCTGTTTATAGCAGCAATTTATGTTCTTGGTCATGGACTGCTTTTGAGCCGACTGACGTCGATGAGCTGATCTTGCGCCCACAATACTCCACCTTCTGCTATTTGGAAAAAGCTCCTTATTTGAAAAGACTTTAAATGACGAGATCGATCCTGTAGGAGACATACTCCCACGGTCCTGAATTCTTGTGTTATTATTGCACCCAAACAATATTGCAGTTCTTGTAAGGGCGGAGGATTGCCCTAAAGGCTTCGAACGGGAAAGGAGCTATTTGCTATACTCTTATAATTGCGACGTCCTTAGCCTTGATGTTAGTCCTGTGCTCCTCAAGATCATAGTAAATCTGTCCTGAACACACGATGACCTTCCTGACTTCGATAGGCTTGACGAGCTGGTCCGGATAGACTTCCGGGATGCATGTTTGGAATCTCTTCATCTCGAATTCCGCTTTGGAGCTGGCTGCCTTTTTGAATCGTAGCAGCTTCTTCGAATTGAATGTAATCAAAGGTTTTCTGTAGAGCCTTCTCATCTGCCTTCTGAGCGCGTGGAAATAATTGGCTGAAAAGGATGGCATTATTATTTGAATATTGGAATTTAGAATTTGCCGTTTGACTGGCTTTGTGAGGTCTGCGTGGCTTAAATCCTAGTCGGAAAGAGAGAGGAATCGTTAGATGCGACCTGATGAATGCTAAGGACCTTGACCGTCCATCCCATGTGGCAAAGCCAGTACTATCCCACTCTGTATGTTCCATTTAGTTTAAGCAGAGCAGATGAAATTATCGATAATGACCTGGGCCCCATTAGCAAAGTCACCAAATTGAGCCTCCCATATTATCAGCGCATTAGGATTAGACAGGGAATAGCCGTATTAAAATCCCAAACAGCCGTACTCGGATAACAGAGAGTTATGAATTTAACAAGAAAATGGTCTATTTTTTCTAAATTACTCGAAGATGCAGTGCTTTCTGTCTTCCTTTTGATCAACCACTACTGCGTGCCTATGTGAAAAGGTCCCTCTTTAAACATCTTGGCCGGACAACCTTATTTTATACCCATCTTACAGCAAAGAACCAAAAGCCAACCCCTCAGCAGTGGCGAAATCAATACCCTAACCAGCATTTAAGGCTGTTCTCCTATTTTCGAAAATCTTGGAAATCTGAGGATGCAAAGTGAATTAAGGTGGAATCTGAAACAGTTTACTGCCAATAACCTTGAGCTTTTCATAGGCTATGCCAGTATCTTTGAGCTTGCCTGTCTAAGAGGGGTTGATAAGCGAATGGAAGGATTCGCCTGCAAATTTCTTGAAATCGAAAGACTCTTTCTTCGACTCCTGGTAGGAATTATTAAGTTTGGCGATCTAGCCGTCCCATAGCGCCTTTGCAGCTTAATTTGTTATGATTCCCTATTGAACTAGCTTCTTCCTTAGGATGTCGTATACTTTTTAGTGCTGGTCTATCTGCTTGTACATAAGCGGCTGAGTGAAGGCCGGCTGATCCTGCTCGTTATGTCCGTAGCGTCTGTATCCTATCACATCCACGAAAATGTCCTTTTTGAATTTCATGCGATAATTGAAAGCTAAACGCATAAGCTGATCCACGAGTAGCGGTTAGTCAGCATTTACATGAATTATTGGTGCACCTATTGCCTTGGCTACATCTGTGCAATAGAGCCCAGTCCTAGCTTAAGCAGGAGTAGTTGTAAATCCGATTTGATTGTTAGCAACAATGTGGATAGTGCCATAAGTTTTGAAGCTGTCGAGCTTCATCATCTGCAAAGATTCGTAGACGACACCCTGACCTGCAACGGCAGCATCACCATGAATGATGACATTCATAGTCTTGGAGCCGTCAATGTCATTGAGCATTTCTTGGACGGCCTTGCAAGATCCCATGACGACCGGATTAACCGTCTAAAGATGGGAGGGGTTAGGCAAAATGCTTAGCGTAATGGTGTGGTCCCTAATCTTCTTCCTATCGATCACTCCAAGGTGGTACTTGACATCACCCGAATTGCCCCACTACACGTTCCCGCTCTTCAGTTATTGGAATTCTGCGAAGATTTATTCCATTGGCTTCTCGAATAATCTGGCGAGGGTGCACAGTCTGCCTCGATGGGCCATTCCGAAATCTATGTATTACATCTTGATTTTGGCAGCTTAGTCGACCAGTGAGATAAGGCCACTGACGAACGAATCCACGCCCTCCACTCCGAATCTCTTGGAAGTCTTAAATTTCTCGTTGAGGTAATAGTTGAAAGTCTCGATTTGAGTGATATCCTCGAATACCTTAAGCTTCTGGCTGCTCGACATGGCGTTTTCGCTTATTTTCTAGATTTCCAGCTGGAACCATTCCTTCTCCTCAGTGGTTTCAAGGTGGCTAAATTCGTATCCCTGTTTTCCGCAGTAGATACCTTTCAGCCGTTCCTACAGCTCCAGCAAAGTCCATTTTTATTTTTCACCCAAGAAGTGTTGAATCTTTTGCACTTACTTGGGCAGTCTGATGACCTCCTTTTTCTCTGCATCCGACAATTGGATCAGCGGGTTCTCAATCTTTTATTTCGCATTCTTTTTTCCATACTCCTTTAAGTTCTTCAGATCTAATCAGCAATTTACTTAAAGCGTCGAGGCTGGAGAGCTAGTGTCCCCTCATTTTGTAAAAGTTTACGAGGTCGAAGACTCGCATAGCCGCTTTCTAACTCTGGGGAGAGGACGCGGAGGAGGGTTGTTTTGAGCTGAATATGTTCTGCCATTATCTAGACACGCTGGAGGGATCTTTCAGCCAGGAACTGTACAGATTGCTCGAATACCAGTTGGAAAAATATTTTTTGGACTTTCCAACAAATCTCAGCATTATTAAATAAACTGTGCCTTCGAATTAGACTCGATTTCAATGAGGTGTCAGGAGTATACGACTTCAAGCCTTCCTCCGCTTGACACTGTCCAATAACTCATTTGGCTCAACGAGCAAACCTTAGTCACTGCGGGCTGGGACGGCTCTCTTGCTATTTACAAGCTATTCCACAACTAACATCGTAACATATTTAGTAGAGTTCTAAAAAATTAAAGAAGTGAAGCTAGGCACTCCCATAACTTGCTTAACTAAAATGGGCCAAGTTGTGTTGTTTGGCACAGCAGAAGGATAGCTTTTTGCTTTCGAACTAAATTCCTAAAAGACACATAAATTCTACAGCCACTAAGCTGCAGCCACTGTTTTGGACTTTGATAATGGCAGTAATGCCTTGCTTACAAGTGCTTTCGATAAGAAAGTCGTCCTGCTCAGATAGGACCTAAGGCCTGCAGTCTCTTTTACCTTTGAACACGCAATGGCGAGGGGGGAGATGGACTCCCACATAGCCACAGGAATTCTCTAAAACAATAAGATTCTACTTTGGGACATCAGGAGGCCATTAAGTGCAGATGAATACCAGCCAAGTCCGATAAACGAACGATATCTGAACTCCATCGCTTTAAAGGGAAATAGATTAGTATTAGGAACTCTCGACGGGTCAGTCGTCCTCAATGAAGTGAAAGCAGGCAAATGCAGCAAGCAACTTATCTTCAACACGCATCTTGACGGCAGTTTGAAATCCAGGACAGGAGAGTGCTACGTTAATGCGGTTGGCTTTGTCGATTAAAGAAAGGTGTTCTACGGCAACTCAAGAGGCTCGTTTTGCATATTTAGCTTGGCCGACAGAACAGTAGCTCTTAAGAAGCAATTTTAGTAGCCAGTGGTGGCAGTTGCGATGCTGCTTTAGCAGCAACTTGTGGGAGTGAGTATGGGAAACGACTGGTCAAGCCAATAGGCTAGGAAGGCGGGCAATAGGGTGAGAATAATGCGAGTAAGTGGTTGAGTCAATTATTATATGATCAGCTCCATCCTGAATGTGGAGGTGCTAATAAAAATACTTTAATAAATCGACGCTTAAGCCAAGCTGAAGGCCAAAAGCAAGGCCAAAACTCCTCTCGATTTTTAGCAGGTTATGCAGCGATACATCAGAGTCTCTGATTTCATCGAGGATGAGTTGCAGGTCAGATATTAGATTAGGTCGCTTTTCGATCAGATCGGGATAAAGAACCCGACTGCAGCAGAGGCTAACTAGTTCATAATCTAACTTTTGAGTTAGGTTTAATCACAAGCGTTAACTAAAAAATCAATTTTTCCACTGAGCGAATACAAATCATCAGAACTGCCTCGGCCCTTCGACATCGCCGCACCGTAAAGACAAGAATTCCAGGCGGACCAACTCCCGCATATCTCTGAGCTGTATTTGAAATACCAAAAGCCGAAAAAGAACTAGATCATCCACAAGATAAGCTACTGCTCATTCCTTAACAAAATTCTTGTCCTAATGAAGTCGTCCAAAACCATCCAGGCCTTCAATATCAACTGCTAGCTGTAGGAGATCATCGACCCTAATTTCCCCAAAGAATAGTCCAACTACTTGGTCGACATTGCTTTTGATAACCTCTAGGAGAGGATAGGCGTTCTCGTGAAAGGCAATTATTTGGGGGTCTTCTAGCATAAGCAGAGGCTCGTTAATCGTAGGAAGCTGTTCAAAATATCGAGGAGCCTCGAGGAGGTTATCTCCGCATTGTGGTTTATGGAGGGACCAAGACTCTGGATTACTTACAATTCAGAGCAGATCTACTTCTTCAACGACGAGACCGAGCAGAAAATCTGCTCGTTCAAAATTGCCAATATGAAATCCCTGATGGAAATCCCTAACTTCAATAGGCTATTTATCAGCTGGTTCGCCTAGATCGGAGAAATAGGCATTTACAACTTCAAAGAAAACAAGATCGAGGTGAGGTCATCAGTCACTACTCTCTATGCTAATGCTATGGAATACTGTGTTTAGTACCATACATTGGCATATTCTTATTTTAGCTCACAAGTCAAACTCCTAACTTTCAACTCAGCCAATATCGAATTCTAGAACAGTGAGACTATCAAGATTTACAGCAAGCAGATAACTGCACTAAAGCACATATCAGCTTCGCCTACTCTTGTTGTGTTTACATAGAACAATTAGCTTAGACTACTAGATATTACTACTAGAGTCTGCTACCAAAAGCTCAATATAAGTCTTAATAGCCAGGTAAGAAAAATACTTTACATGCCATAGTAAAGTTGTATAGCTCTTCAGGCCAATAAATTGGTCTCCATCAAAATCGATTTCCGACCTCAGAAGGAACTCAAACTCGAAGAAACCGTTGTCTTTTTAGGAGGACAGGGTAGTAAGTATTTTTATGCCTGCACATAAACTTCAATTTACAAGTACGACAAATCCAGCGGCAACTTAATAAAATCAATTTTGTTAACAGACGAGAACATGCCCATCTAAAGAGCCTAACTCAAAACGTAAGACAACTTGATAATATTCTTTCAGGATAATCGCGTTGTGAAGCTGGACATACGCAGGAATTAGGAGACACCCTTGAATAACACTAAATTCAAATACTAGAAATACAAGCTATTCGACAATTACGAGAAAATAGTATTTTCAAGGGGCTAGTTTATCTATGTCCAGAAGCTTGACTACAAGTCCACAATCATCGGCAAGTGCAAGGTTAGAAGCGATACTGATGTCTTGGCAGTCAGCTAGTCGGGCGAGTACTGTTGCTGCCTCGAGCAGCAAGAGTTCATTCTGGTAATTCTAATTCCCGAGACCATAGTAAAGTTCAGAATAAAGATAAGCGAGGTTCCGGTAAGGTGCATAGCCGAAAGGGACTTGATGCTGGTATTTTCCAATAAAATAGTACTTTATGATTCGGAGCTCATCAAAAAAAAGATATTATAAATAACTCCCTCCCAAGAAATTCATGTCGATTAAGTAATCTTCGATTTGGTTCTCAGTATAAAATTTTCATTGTTAATTCTTCATATCGAAAAAGGGCAAGTGAAAATCAAGCCCTTTAAAGCTTAGCATGAGGCTTTGACATGCCCGCCTCCTGTTGAAATAACTTTCCAGCCCTTCAAAGGCAAATAGCTACAATCATTCGCTTTGCTAGAATAGCAGGGGTATCTGCTGCTTGCATGTCATCCAATGATCAAACTTTATAATCTCAGGGCTTAGATTCTCGGAACTATAAGGATAGGCCTGCCACTGCCTATAGTTTGGAGTCTTTAAAAAAAATTAAATTGCCCTCCGTTAAGATAGGAAGGAAATAAAGGCAAGTCGATAAGTGAATACTTCTCATGTCACGATATCATTCGCCACCCGCTGATGAAATAAAAGGAGAGGAGAATAATAAGGAAGCTCAAATAGACTGAAGCCCAGCTGGTTTTTTAGAAGAAGAGCAAGAATAGTAAATTCAAGGACAGTTAGTATGAGGGTGAATTCAAATAGTTTATCAAGAGAATCGATGACAAGGAGGAATAGTTAAAGGTCAAGCACATTTCTAAGCAATTTCAGGATATCCTTAAGAAAAGCTAATCGAAATCCAAGGCCTACTTAGACGGCAAGAATAGATAGCTTCCTTCGATTATTTAATCAAAACTAAGCTATCTAACTTGTACAAAGTCTTAGTAACTAAAGTCGATCCTAACAAGCCGGGAAGGGCGGAGCGACATAAAGAAAGTTCTGGAGGAGTTGAATTTAAAGCTAAAAGGAGTCAAGAGTCAAAAATACTGGTCGTGATTCTTGAATTTCAGAAGAGCAGGTTTACAGACCTCATCTTTTTGTCGGATTCTACGAAGGTCACACTCCTATTGACCCACGTCTGTCTCTTAATTACCTTTTCCTTGCCTTACTATTTGTAGAGATGAATTACCTAAAAGCGATTATTCTTTCTGATGAGCTTGATAGGATTCTTTTAAATTCCGTCGTAGATATTGAACCCTACTTGAAGAGGGAGCTGATCTTCGATTATCATTTTATTGCCGTTCTCTTCGTCGACGATCTATACCCTGAGGATAAACTTCCTTCTGAGAATGTCCTGTTCGTTTTGGTATTTCTGGTAGAAGATGGAGATAATGTACTAAGGAGTCTCCTCTTCCTTCGGATATCTTTTGTTGAAGATGTTCTGGCTTTCCAGTAAATTAAGCTATTTCGAAAGCGCCACAGACTTGAAGTAAGACTTATTCACTCTCTTCTTCAGCCTTTTGAACAAGGTTTCCCAGTTTTACTTTAGTCGAAATTCTCTGTCCTCGATATTAATAGAAAATAATTTGATAGGGTCCTTTTTATACTCTGCTATCAGGATGTCTCTTACTGACTAGTTTATCTGACAGTAGAGGGGGACAAAGGACCTGAACGCCTTAGGCTATAGAGATTAAATGCAGATAATAAACATATTTTTGAACTTCCACATGGAGAAGAGGCAGATATCCTTGACATTGACTAGATTAATGAATTTATTGAAGACTTTAAAACTCTTGATAGTCTTAATGAAATGGAATCTGTAGATGAGGGTATTGATGATCATCCTGAGTCGACTGTGCTTTGTTAGCATCCCATCCATAATGCTACTCTTGAAAACTTACCCGTAAATATTCTCCTATATTTTTTATTCGAGCAAATTCAAATCCAACCTGCAATCATCCACTGTGAATTCGAAAGGGTTGATCTTCATCAACGCTTTGAAAATATTCATCTCTGTGAAAAGATTCCTCTTGTATTCACTTAGTTTGCTAAATTGTCCGTTCGATTCGCTGTGCTAGTATACCGACAGGGAGATGACTGCGTAGAGGCAGTCGACGTGCTTCTTGATCTCCAAAATAATATAAATTTTTTAGTTTTTGATCCTAGTCAGAACGATGAAATGTTAATATTTGAACTTGATTGATTTGAACTTATTGATGGATAACTTTTGTCGTATTTTCTTCTGGATTAGGATTACTTGTTTCACAAATTAAGCATACTCCAGCTTCTTGTAGATAGTGTTGCGGCAAAGGCTGATGCTGTACTTGTTGGTGAATTAAACTTTTCCAGGGATTTACTATAGCTTGCTCTTGCTCAGTCTCTTAACGAATCGGAATCTATCTCTTTTATGGAGGGAGCTTGGTTATGATAATTAATAAAGTTAGAGGACCCCGTAATCTTAATTGGCCAGTATCCTGACGAGGATTGTGACAACCTGCTAGTAATTCTAGAGGTCATCATAGAACATATCGTGCAATGAATTGTATTTGTAGTTGACGATATAGATCCTATGTATCTAGTGTGATAGCTTGATTTTCCTGAATTGAGACTTCAGGAAGCAGAACCCCTTCATTTTATTAAGATATTTGCAGCAAAACTCTCTATTATTCTGAAGCCAGCTACTGAAGATTGCGATCTCCTTCTTGTCGAAATTGATATAATAGTTTAGATGGATATTCTCTAATCGAAGCTGCTGTTAAGCACTCTTCTAGAATTTAAGTTTCAAAAGTTGGTAGTCCCCGGCGAGTTTATCGACGAACAGCTCGTAGTGATCTGAACTTGACTTTTTGATGAAATACAAAAATTATTTATCTTTTTTAATTAGAATCTGGGATTGAGATTTCTTATTCTTCTTTCTCCGATTGTAGAAGATCTTCTTCATCAGGAATTTCTCAAAGTAACGCATTTTTTTATGCTACCCGAAACTTGATAAGCAATATGTCAGTCTCTAATATTTTTTAATGGCGAGGTAGGCTATAAATACTCTCTATAATGACTTGATTACCCGGCTCTATGATACGCTCTAGATTTTAAGGTGGAGCCTCTTGCATTTGATATCAAGGCTAAATTGTTCTTGCATTTTCTATTAGATCTTCCTCACTAATTTCTATTTATGTAGAGTCTTTAATTTAATTGGCTTGGCTAATTCTTGAAGGTGCAATGCTTTATTCTCTCTAAGTTCTTTAACCATCTTCTTTTTCTTTACGATATCTTCGATATGCTTTATCATAGTGTGTTAGCTGAGATGTCTAACCGGTGCCTTCTTCGTCTAAGGCAGTGATTCTGATCTTTTTTTGACGTTGGCTTCAGGAATTGCCTTGACATTCTTGACTTTGAGCAAGTGCCCTTCCTTTAATAGAGTCTCATAGTTCTATTTCAAAAGCTTCGCATCATTAATTATTTTATTGCTGGTAAATTTGATTTTTAGCTGTTTTTAAAGTTCGTGGATTGAGCTAAGAGCCTTTTTGGCGAAGAATATCGCTTTATTTAAGTTGTTTAATTTGTAGTATATGCAGCTTATATTATTGTAGGCAGCTGAAAGCACACCGAAAGCATAAAATCCATTGACGAACTTAGTGCATTTTATGTACAAGAATATCGACTTTTTTAGATTTCCTTTGGTGAATTCAAGATAGGCCATTCCGAAATAAACGAAAGAGCTGCAAGTGGAAATGAGCCCGTATTGGCTATTCAAAGTAATTACACGTTCTAAGATGAGAGTGGCATTCTATTTTTCGTTGGCATCACAGAACTAAATGATTTTGCTTAAAAGGCAGATATTCGAACTGACAAAAAATTTTTTAACTGAATTTTCCTAAAGAGCTTAGTATTTGATGTAAACTAGTCAGATTGATACTGAAGTCGATGAGCTCGATGGCCTTATTGATATGATTTTGGAAGATCTGATTGAACTCATTGCGCACGTGAGGGTCTGAGTTTTAGAAGAGCCACATGTTTAATCAGGATAATAAATAGTTCAATCACTGGCAGGCCTGTCGATCCTGAGCAGATTGATAGTATTATTGAGCTCTCCGATCTTGGACTTGAGCTCCTATTCGCGGATGATTGACTATTTTCGCATGATTATCTTCTAATTCTAGAATTAAGCCTTTAATTTAGATTAGATTTGCTCTAATTGGCTTATCAATTAGATATTCTTCTTCTTCAGTTTGCGCAGCTCAGATTTCCCTGGTCCTTTCGATTCCTATTCTTCCATGAAATAAGATTACTAGCACTCAGTCTGAGTTTAGCCGAAAACTGTCACTATACTCCGCTTTAGTTATTTTTAGAAGAAGTCTGTTTGAGCATCACTTGAGATCATGGTCTTTTTTAATTTTGACTACACCCCAACCTTCCTTTTCAAAGCCTAATTCTCCTAAGCAAGTTAAGCATTTAGTCTCATCAAAGTAGTTTTTCTGGTCTTCTCCTTTGATATGGCCTATTCAGTAGATTTGAGCTCAAGATGCATTTTCGACAGCTCCTATCGCAATTTCTGGTTGCTGAATTTAAGGTCATTGATTTACTATTGATTTCTCCTGCATTCCTACTAGTGCTCCTATTTAGCTAGCTAAGTGAAAGCAAGGATCTTCCTAACGACCATTCGCATAGCTATTTTCTGGAAGCTGATTACCTTGAGTTTCTATTTTGTTGTTTTTATCTCATTCTAGCATACTCTAAGCCTTTATTAACAATCTCCTTGTTATACTCGAAGCTATTGGAGAGTTCTTTCCTTGTCAGCGACTTCTCTCTAAGAGGATATAAATTTATGAGTGAGCTATTGTAGTCTCTATTAGAGCTAGGCTACTAGCCTTTCCTTCTCCAACTTAGTTCTGTGGATGCTCCTTGCCTAAAGAATCTATTTCTACAATTTACTCGAGTTCTACGATGCTGCTTATAATTGAAGGGTTAGCTATCTGATATGTTTATCATATTCAAGCTTAGCTGATGTTGCTCTATTTAATTAGAATCTTCCTTCCTGCACTTTCAGGTTCGCTTCCTAGCTTGATCGTTTCAATTATTGTATAGTTTACTTCAGCTTTTTTATCTAGATATTCAGCCGCTAATTAACCTCCTTCTGCTGCTACAGCTATGAAACTACCAGCTTCAATTAGTAATTTGAGTTTTTGAGGAAGCTGTTCTACTTCATTGACTTTTACTTGCTTTGTTCATACTTGAATTCCAGTTCAGATATCGAATTCTGCAGTTCGACGTTAGAGTTCTTAAGGGAGGCCAGCTAGCTCCTATATTTCTTTTCTCTCTATTCGATGAGGACTGTGGATTTCTTAATCGATCGCAGTTAAAGCTCCAGATCCCTCTTCTCCGACAGCAGAGCTTGATGCTAGCTCATGATATCGCTGAATTTCATCTTGTATTAACTATTCTCCTGCTACAGCGATTTTACCTTTTTGCAGCTTCGTCTTAATTCTTGATTTTCCACCATTAATTTTTAAACCTACTTTTCTTTATACTGGACCATAAAATGAGCGTCATCGATTTTGAGGGGAGTGGATCTATGGATGCCAGGCTCTATCATGGGGGCAAGTTTGATGGACTAAAAAGGACTGATTCCCAGCATCTTGTAGTAGTCATACTGAGATTTCATTATAAAAAATAAATGTTACAGAATCAACTATAGAAGTAAAGGAAAGGAATCGTCTTGACAAGGAGCTAGGTCTAAGACTCGAAAATAGACGATGTTTTTGAGCAGTATTGCAAAAGCGTGAACTTATGATTAGGAATCTGGCAATTTGAAGGTCAACTAATTCATGCTCATCCTTCTCGATAAAAACATTCTTCAGAACTACTTTGGAATTAAAACTTACTTTGCTCTTTTCGAATAATTCAAAAGCAGGACAATTTAGAGCGAAGTTGTTCACTCTCGATTTAATGTTCAGGCCAGTTCAGATTAAGAAAAAAAGTTCAACAAGTCCAAGTTCCGAAAAATTTTATATGAAATGGCAAAGCTCTATCCTGGTGACAAATCAGCCTACTAAACAATCCGAGCCAAAATAATAAATCAACGGCATGAAGAATTCGGCAAGGTGCGCTCACTATTCATCGACTAGAATTTAAAGAAGACCTTTAGCAAAGAAATGCTCGAGGTTTTGATCTAGTACAATAATAAATTCGGCACCATTTTTACTAATTATCTCTCCGAAAATTTGCATTAGAACATAGGGCTGAGCTAGGAGGAGGCTAAGCTTCTCAATAGAAGATTGGCACTCACCATGCTTGTTAAGTTTCTTTATGATGCTGAAGTCATTCCCAACTTGATAAGTCTAAGCCAATGCCACGATATCGTTTCCAAGTCCTTTCCAGCTGTCGTCATCAATCGCTAGTCAGGCTTCGACAGCGATCAAATATACCAAGTTTTCCATAATTACTCACCCATGAATTACGTAAAGCAACTATAAAACGATGACGGCTGTTATTTGTATTAATTAAAAATATTTATGGCCAGACTGGCTATTTAAGTCTACCCTAAATAGATAACCAAGAGCGACTGCTCTCAAGCCCTTTAGAAACTGATGGACTTCATTTTTAACAAGGATAACGTTATTAAAAAGATGGTCAGGCATGAGAACACTCCTTTCAAGGTATTCTTCAAAAAGACTCATCTTACCAAAATGGTCTCAGAGTCTGTTGCCAAGAACGAAGATCACCTGCTCTCTCCATACTAAATCCTGAACTCCCTAAAGTAGACCTAAAAATTATAATTGAACGACTTCTTAAAGATCAATGACTCTGACTTGCCGCCTCTGCCGTAGCCCTTCAAAGTGGTCAAATAAAATCCAGGCCCCTATGATATCAATTAGAAGTATGTAGTCATAGGAATTCAAATGCCAAAACCACCCCCATAAAAGAACGCATCTAAACCCCAATCTAAGCCAAAAAAAGATGGGGGAGTGCCTACTTTCCCGTGGGCGGTCCCGCCTCTTAAAAAGATGACGTCTCTCTAACATTTTCAAACTTTAAAGAACAAAAAATAGAGTATTGGAGCAGGTGTCTTTTCGCATATATTGCCAGCCCCTATTCTTATAAGCTAGATCTTGCCCACACCATAATTAGGCGAGAATGTGCTAAGAATGATAGACAGTGGCTTAGTCTGCCTCTCCGAGCATAATTTTGAAAGCGCTTTGAAGAACATCCAGTAGGCCATGAACATGAAGGAATACTTGCTAAGGAAGAACATCTAAAACTAACTTTATTTTACGTTCATCATCGGGCAGATATTCGAGACGAGTGGAAGGGACTATAAGGCTCTATAGATCTACATGAAATGCAAATAGCTTCTGACAAACGCACCTGCCTCGCTGTCGATCTCTGCTCTTAAAGCTATCCCTTACTCAGGCATGGGGAGTGCTCTCTACCATCTATAATAGTATTAACTTGCCACTCGATGCTTCCTCAAGTCCAGAAATATTAGGGAGTCAATCTTAGGTTCTAACTCGTTGTAGCTGGCTGTCACCTGCAATAACTTGGGCTGCTGCTTCTTCAAGCTCAATAGGACTATCTAATCTTTGACCTACTTCGAGCTGGCCCAGGCCATCTTCGACCTCTAGCTGGGTAAATTCAATCAAAGGACTCTAGCAGTATCGCAGAACATCCGCAAAGTGAAGAAGAAGACAATCGAGCACGTGCCGAGCTACAGCACCTTGTGGAGGTCCTACCTCCCCAAATAGAAATCAATTAATAAAAAGAAGGGAAAGAAATGAATATTCTTTATAATGAGAAATATCAAGTACTACCAAATCATTCACAACTCCAATGTCAGGAATACCAGCAACCACCTCAAGGATAGAGTTCAAGGCCCACTTCCCACCGGAAACAACATCACCCTTCGAAGTGAACCCATACCCGACAGTAACATGCTCATCAGCCATGCTATGCTCGGCACCCTCAAAGACCCTGCAATAAGCCAACTTGAAGTCATTGATGATGTTTAGAAAAATCTGCAGGATGATCCCGTTTTTGTTGAGAGCTCACTGCATTTCTCATACAAGCAATCATTATCTAGCAATGAATTTCGTTGCAGAGCAATGGAGGGCTAACGCTCATCTCAGGGACCTTGCGAAAATTGATATATAAATAGACGACGCTAACTAAAGGCTTTTGTAGACGTAATGGCTGTACAATGACGCGGCACGTCACGTAATCCCCTCCCTAGTCAAGTAGGACATCTCGAAAGGAGTGAACAAGCTGGAAGAGCAACGATTCGCGGGAAAAAGCACATTCTTCAAAGGCTTCATCGAGGGAGATAAGCCACATACCGTATGAATCATGATCCCATTTATTAAAAAGGACAATGTCCTTTTAGAGTGAAAGTTCTGATTGGCCTAACCTCCCTACAGTCGTTATCCCTCCACCACTAAGAGCGAGCGCTTTCCCTGTTCTGTTACCAGCCTAGAGGCATTACGCGCTTCTTTAAGGCACACGACAAACCAGCTTGCGCTCGTTCACCGTAAGCCACACCTAGTTCAGAGCGGGCGACCGCTACGCGGGAGATTTCAGTAGGCCCTCGTTTAACTCGCACCTAAAATCCATTGTTCAGGCCGAAGCCTCATGCCCGAGAGCACTGATCTCTGATAGCGGGTGTGCTTATGACTTGTATTAAATCGATAATTATAATTAAGGGTAGATGTAAAAGGAATATAAAAACCAGTTGTAGCCAAGATTCCTTGAGGTGTTCAGGAAGCCCAGGCCCTTCGCTTAGATGCCATCACGATATATTATCAGTAATCTTCCTGATACTGTCCTCCATGATAATGCTATCTCAACCACCAAAACCAATCTTATCACCTTTCTCCCTGTTAATCTTATCGATCAATTTACAAGGCCTAGCAATATATATTTCCTCTGTGTAGGCATTCTCCAGCTTATCCCATCGATCAGTCTGACCTACGGCCAACCCACTGTCTTTTTCCCACTCTCCATAGTCATAATCCTGAGTATCATGAGAGAGCTATTCTAAGAGCTCAAACGATACAAGAACGACAAGAAAGAAAATTAGCGAAAAGTTTAAATTCTATGTGCGCAGGGTTGGATCTAGAAGAACACATCAGATATTCGGATAGGCAATATCATTAAAGTAAGGAATGATGAGCCCATTCCAGCTGATATCCTGCTGCTACAAGCCAGCTCCCCTACAGCCTACGTTTAGACAATGAATTTGGATGGAGAGTCCAGCTTGAAGATTAAAAAGCTTCCTGCTTAGTTTCTGCTTTTCAAACAACTGAAGTAGTAGCAGCTGGCTAAACTGAATTTGTAGATATCATATCAAAGGCCAGATCAGAATCTGTACTCCTTCACAGGAAAGGCTCTCACGTAGCCCAGATAGACTATCCTAAATAACAATCATATAATGCTTCGAGGGAGTGTGCTGAAGATGACGCAGTAGGTAGTAGGAATAGCTTTGTACAACGGCTTCGACACTAAAGTGATGCTGAACGCCACTCAAACACACATAAAAAGAAGTACGCTTTAATAGATAAACAAAAGAGTGGTCATCGTTCTATGCATGTTAATAGGGATAATAACTTTCATTTATGCTCTGGTATCAGCTATCAAGTCGATCAAGCTGTCCAAATACTTGGATATCGCTAATCTCAGCTTCTTTACCACACTTATCAAGTTCTGGGGCACTTGGTTTCTCATCATCTCCAATTTCATTCCTATCTCCCTCAATATCTCGCTTGAAGTAGTCAACTTGATCAATGCCAATATCATCCAATTCCGCTCCAAAATAGGGTTTAGCTCTGAGAGTTAGCCCACCATTGAAGTCTAATCAAGCAATCTTTGTTCGCAGCTCGGCCAGGTCCAGCACATTCTATCTGACAAGACAGGAACTCTCACTTGCAATATCATGAATTTCAAATTGATTTCGCTGAGAGGTAAAATTTACGGTAACGCCAGGGGCAATTTTAAACCACCTGTCTAAGTGACGAACGTGTAATTCTAAGATTAGTATTTCCTCCAGCTTTTAAAAAGTTAAAAGAGTTTTTGGGCTTAAAGGGCGCTATAAATAATGAGTATTTGCCACTCTGTGATTTCATAGTTGAAGGAGGACAGATTATGGTATAATTCTAGTTCGCCTGATGAGCTTGCTCTGGTAAATTTCGGGCGGATGTTCGGCTGGTAGTTCAGAGCTCTGACTTAAAAAAATTAGATTATTATATCACGTGATCAAAGGACTCAGCTTATCTACAAATTACTCTATAACCTAGAATTTGATAATTATAGGAGAAGAAGTTCAGTGATAGTGCAGGACCATCAGGGCAGAATACTCCTCTTGAGCAAGGGGGCTGACTCAGTAATGGAGAGCAGAGTCGCTTAAGAGCATAAATAGACTCTGGAGTATAAGGCTATGCTCTCAGATATTAAAGATTTTGCTATTGAAGGACTAAGGACTCTTTTGCTGTGCTACAGATAAATCAGCAAATAGGAATTCTAGGCTTGGGAAGTCAAATACAGATAGGCGCTCACCAGCCTTTCTTAGTCTAAGATTTAAATCATCTGGGATTTGCAAAGTAAGATCGAGATCAATTTGATTCCAGTGTGTGTGACGGCAGTCGAGGATAAGCTGCAGAAAGAAGTGCCTGAGTCAATAAAATAATTCAAGATTAGAGGAATAAAATTCTGGATGCTGACAGGAGACAAAAAATAGACTGCAATTAACATCGGATATTCATGCGGACTTATTTAGAAGAGCTCAGAACTTATAATTCTAGACTGTCCTGTGTAGTATCTTGATGTTCTATTGGATAAGACCATAAACTTAGTCAAAAATAATCTAGATAATGTCCTGGTTATTAGTGGATAGTGTTTAACTAAAGATAATCTTTTGCTCATGGATAAGCTCATTGCGATGGCCCTGACTTGCTCCTCTGTCATTGCCTGCAGAGTCTCGGCTTCACAGAAATAGTTGATAGCCTCTTTGATTCAAAACAAAAGCAGGATTTTAGCGATCGGTGATGGAGCCAATGACGTAGCCATGATCACCAAAGCTCATGTTGGAGTAGGGATAAAAGGACTATAGGGCGGTCAGGCTTCAGCCAACGCAGATTTCTCAATAAAATAATTCAAGCAATTAAGACCTCTGATGCTGTTCAACGGGTGCTAGATTTATAGGAGGAATAGCTTCGTGATCCTTTACAGCATGTACAAGAACATGCTGATCTCCATTCCACTGTTGTTTTATGCCTTTATTAGCAACTTTTCTGGATTGAGTTACTATAATGGATGGGTGTTTCAGCTTTATAACGTTCTCTTTACATCACTGCCCATTATTGTTTACGCGGTTGTGGATCAGGCTCATTCCGAGACTTAATACATTAGCAATAAAAATCTGTATTAGGCAGGACTTAAGGACAGCTACTTCAATGTGAAGGTATGTCTGAAATGGCTTCTGGAAGTTTGTGTGGAGGGTGTAGTTCTTTTGTTCCTCTCTTTCTACCTAAGCTAAGGGAGCCTTACCTCTTTGAGACTGATGTTTAATATGAGCATGACAGGCATGCTTATCTTCTCCATCATTATCAATCTGACAAGTCTTAAAATTCTCCAGCACTCTCACGGCATTTCACTGGGGTTGGTATTGGCTATATTGTTCAGCATTGTCTCCTTCTATATAAGTTATCTTTTTGTGAATCTATTCCACTCTGCTGACATCTACAGCACTGAGGGAGAACTGCTGTTGTCGTTCCAATTCTGGAGTGTGAGTATGCTGGTGTGTGGAGGCCTTTCCTCGATCGAATTCGGACTGCAAAGGGCCCTGAATTTCAAGATAAGAAAGGGAAAGAATGAGTCGTCAATTTAGATGACAGGAGTGCAGCCTTTGATTAACTAATGAATATATAATAAATCATAGTTTCAATACATTCATGAAAGTCCTCACTGCAAGGAAGCCCATTATGCTTAGCTAGTAGGCCAGTGGTAGCATCATTGACCCTAGGCCTGCCATAAAGCTGATGTTTAATCGTTCAAGCCAATTTTATCGCCTTTTTAGTATCAAAAGCCAAGGGTGGTTGCTAGTCCGCAAGCAGGTATAAACCAGCATCATCACAGTTATATGAGAGGCAGTGGCATAATTGGATAAGGCCAACATTTGGTCATGAAAATTTTGAAATTAGTCTGGACTGATATTAATATAGCGAACTGCTTTAAACCAGCTTAGACTTAGTGCAGAGCTGATCAAAATTACACTTGATTATTCTCGAAATTAAATAGGAAGCGGTTGCTTTTTATCTTAAAAATCGTTGCTGTTCTTTAGGAATTTAAAAAAATTTGATATCTCTTTAAAGATCAACAACTATGGCTTTTTGCAAAAATTTGCCTAAGAGCCGCTTTTAAGGATGTTTGTATGGCATGATTTAAAAACTTTTGCTGACTATTTCGGTTGTGAGTTTATAGCATATCGATGCGAGAAATATGGACATCGGCCAAAATTGCACAGTTGCCTGAGTATTTTAAATGAAAAAAAGCGAAACATCTGACGGCAAGATCATACTGATGTTTTAGATGGGTTTCGTAATAATATTGTGATATTTTCTAATACTCTTTAAGACCTTCATTAATAATTATGCGAGAATAATTGAATGTTTATTCACAGGAGAATGTTAACCGTGGTAAATTCAACAAGCTAGAATAAAGGTTTCTGCTCAATAAAGATACTTTAAGACTCAATTTGAGCTAAGAATAGGCCCGATTCTTGAAAGAATCCAACCGACTGGTAGTCACTCACATGCCTCAATTGACCTTGATAGCAGTTCAAAACAATTTGTTTGGACTATCGAATAGTCAGCTCTAATAAGGACTGAAAACTTCAAAAAAAATGTAATTAGATAAACTTATCTCATTCTAATCTCAAATCAGGTGCATCAAGCTTAGCTCTAATTATCGATTCCTTGCAGTTGCACTTTAGCAATATCTCCAACTCTTTCGCTCTTAGAAATAGCAGTTTCTACCACAATTTAAGTATTCCCTTAAAGTCGATTGTATTTAATTCAGTCAAAATTAATAACAGCTAATTATGTGGTAGCATTGTGGAAAGGGCTACCACATTTATTTGAACTAAGGCAAATTTACCTAATTTACTCAGTGCTGCCGAACTGCTGTATTTTTATAAAACTGTTTGGTGTTCGCTTAATAAGACTGCCAGCTAAAATTGATAAATAGTAAGCTTTAAACATAATCAATAATAAATTAGTTCGGCGATAGTTAAAATTTTAATTTGAGCGAGGGTGTTTTAAGCGGAATGTTTTAATAGTTCGGTAGACTTTCCGTTATGGCTGTCATCGAAGATGAAGATGAATAAGAAATGTTAGAGAGGTATAGCAGCTTCTATTTTAATCTCGAAAAGGATTTCAAAATCAAGCTAGGATAAAATCTTACCAAAGGCAATACAAATCTTTACAAGAAGGAGGAGGCTGACCAGTTAAGGCAGATCACTTACTATTCAATCGAGGTCAACAACACTTGGAGATTGGTCTTTTAGCAATTTAGTAAAAAAATATTCCATAAAAATAGCCGATATCAGGTTTTTTAATAGAATCAGACTGAATAATACCAGGGTTAGATAATTTATCAAGCATTCTACGTCCCCACAACATTGGAATATTAAAAAAGCGGGGAGAGCCTGAGTTGCCTGCTTAAATAGAAAATATAGGACGATTGGAAGAAGATATAAAGTCCCGGGAACCTGTTCCTTTTGTTGGGAGATTAATAAGGGGTGTTATTTAAAAGATACTTAGTATTTACAAACTTACCTTACAATTTAAAAAATCTATCGAAATCGAAACTTGATTATGGAAGACATAATTTTTCACATTTTAAATTTGGTGCTTAGTAGATTAAGAAATAGTCAAATTAACCTCCAGTCTAGGTTCAGCAAGTCGTCGTATAACCAGTCTTGAAGTAAGCTCAGAAGGTAGATTAATCATTAATTAATAAGTCGATTAAAGAGTAGGCTCTTAGTGGTAATTAATAGATCAATAAACCCATTAAATGTTAAGCGACTAAGAATGAAAAATAGGAAGATAATTAGTTCCCTTAGTAGGTTTTAATATTATAACCCGTCTAAAACAAGTAGCTACTTAAAGAAGAGAGTAAATAATAAGCAAAATATTAAGCACCAACGAAAAAAATAAGCTTATAAAATTAGGACAAGCCTCAAATAAATAAAATTGATAAAGTCGATTAAAGAATAAGCCTAGAAAATAAAAATAAGCCTTAAATGAATAAAATCGCATAAGAAAATTAGAATAGGCCCTAAATAAACGTCGGATAATAAAATTAGAATAAATCCTAAAATTTTAAGATCGTTTAAGTGGATAAAATAATAACAAAAAGTACACCGAAGATGGATCTTAAGGATTATTTCAAAAAGCATAATATTTAGCTGTTAAATATTTTAAAAAATGCAACTCTGCCTTAATAAAAACATCATTAAGAATGGAATATTTAATATTAATAATTCAACTTAAATTAATCAAATAATCTCAAAAATGAAACAGTCAATTAAGAAAACAAAGCCAACAATAATAACGCCATCAAAAATGATAAAATTTAGGATCAAGCTAATCAAAAAGATAAGGATATTAAACATAAGTAAAAAGACGGGGTTAAAGTCAATAATTTCCTTGACAAGGATAATTCATCTATTATATAGCAGAAATCAAAGGAATAGAAAGGTTTAGCCTTTGGTAAAGCGACTTCAAATCAATAAGAAATCCGAACCATTAAAAATTAGTTAACCTAAAATAAAGGCTTAAATCTATTCAATTTTTAGCCGGCAGGATCGACTACAGGAAAATAACGAAAATAACCCAGGCTTTAATAATTAATAGGAGTATTAAACAAAACCAATCCTTTGGATATAATTAAGAAATCCATAATCAATCCTTTTAATACATCAGTTCAACCTAATGATTAGCCAAACACAAGACAGGACATTCAAGGAGCGAACGCTTTTAATAAAAACAAAACAAATTTGCAAAGCAATGGCAAAGCTGGATTATTTGAAATTTAAATCAATAAAGGTCATTAAAACGATGAGCATAAGGTAAAATAGCTGTCCCTTTTTCAAAAAATAGCA
Organism: Craspedacusta sowerbii; assembly: GCA_003687565.2. Lineage (NCBI taxonomy): Eukaryota > Metazoa > Cnidaria > Hydrozoa > Limnomedusae > Olindiidae > Craspedacusta > Craspedacusta sowerbii. The sequence continues at coordinate 84,838 of QQSS02212615.1, forward strand.
ACCTCAAAATCATAAGACAAGAAGGACACAAAAAGGGAGGTTGAAATAAAATAAATAAACCAAGGTAAGTCGGTTGCTAAAGAAGTAAGTGGAAGAGAGTAGGTAAAGATTGAGAGGAAGACTTAATAATTGCATAGATTTGTATATTTATAAAAGAGACTGAAAGGGTAATGGAGAATATATAATTTCATCGATTCATAATATTCGATTAAAACATTCTAACGATACAACTGGAGAAAAAGTCAACTCTTTCAACTTGAGGATAGGAGGATACCCTAGCTCACCAAGAAGATCGAATCATAATTATAGATGGTGATGTTGTATATAAAAAGGAACAACTTCAATCTAAAGCCGTATGAGATGGTGAATAAAAGGATCCTGGAATTGTCGAGACGTGTATTAGCCCTGTAATTGAGTTTTATCACTTTATCTCAAAAGAAACTGAAGGTGATAGACTATATGTATCTAAAATTTAAGTAGTTGAGATAGGCCAAATCGAGATAATGGAGATTTAATTTCGGGTTATAATAACAGGATTAAAAGGATTAAAAGATAACAAAATCAAATTATAGGAGGTTTATTAATTAAAGGTTGCACACAACAAAAGGCTATATCATATTTAAAAATCATGACTGCTTTATTTAAACTAAGGAAAAATGCCAACTACTTGATAAAAAGGTTTAAAACAAATTATTAGTTTAAAATAATCAACTTGAAATTCCAAAGGAACAAGCCAAATAGCTCAAAGAAAATTCAAAGACTTTGTCCCATAAAAAGTCGGGGTTTAAATCTTTCGGCAGTTTCTACATCAAATAATAATAAAAAGAAAAGCAAAACGAATTAAACCAAAGCCAGCCAATTGTGAAGTCGAAATAGCAATAATTTACATTTGATAAGAAAAACAAATAATCATAGAGTTAAAATAAACCACTTTCGCTTAAAGCAAACGGCTCTGGCCCCGGTCTCTTTCCTTTAAAACCAAACACATAGAATAAGTCTACTTAGTCTACCGGTCTCTTTTCTTCAGTACCAAACAATATAACAACCGCATAGAATAAGCCCAGCCAGTCTACCGGCCTCTTTTCTTCAGTACCCAACAGCTTAACAACCACATAGAATAAGCCCAGCCAGTCTACCGGCCTCTTTTCTTCAGTACCCGACAAATCAAAAGTCACATAGAATAAGCCCAGCCAGTCTACCGGCCTCTTTTCTTCAGTACCCAACAGCTTAACAACCACATAGAATAAGCCCAGCCAGTCTACCGGCCTCTTTTCTTCAGTACCCGACAAATCAAAAGTCACATAGAATAAGCCCAGCCAGTCTACCGGCCTCTTTTCTTCAGTTCCCAACAGTTTAACAACCACATAGAATAAGCCCAGTCAGTCTACCGGCCTCTTTTCTTAAGTTCCCAACAGTTTAACAACCACATAAAATAAGCCCAGCCAGTCTACCGGCCTCTTTTCTTCAGTACCCAACAATTCAAAAGTAACATAAAATAAGCCCAGTTAATTAAGCGGGCTCTTTTCTTCAAAGAATATAACAGCAACAATGAATAAGCCGAGTTAACCCACATAGGATGCTTCAGGAAAAGTCTAGTAATTTAAAGCTAATAAGGCAGATATATCATTATAAAGCTTAAAATTAAACCCCTTATTCCAAATACCAGGCAAATAATAAAATAATTAATAAAAAGATATTAGAACAACGAAAGTCTAAAAACCCTAAATTAAGCAATAAATTTCTGATAAGAAAAAACAGACCAATTTTATGGAATTGCCTTCCCAAAGTGTTAGTATAACCTAATAGAATTTACCAACCTCCATGGGAATTTAAGTTTAATCTAGTCAAATACATCCAATTCAATTTCCTTTCTAGCGAAAACCCTTTGACTTCAGCAAAGCTAGTCTAGATTTACCACAAAGTAATCAGTTTCAAGCACCTCCACAGGACAACGCGTCATTATTTACAACTGGAAGTTTGATATTTGCTAATAACTTTAATGCTCAACCAAATGCCCCTCCTCAATATGGCCAATATTCTTTTAATCAAAATGCTCAAAGTGCATTTGGAACAATAAATCCCCAACAAAATATTTTCGGAGGAACCCAGCCGGTTAGTTTGCCTCCAAAATAATCAGTAAAGAATATAATGTTTCAAGCCCGTAAGTGAATATTAATAATGTTTTTATTATTTAATGTAAATAAATGTAGCTGAAAGCGTCTTAAGAAGGGTTTTAAAAGAAGTCGATACGAAGGTGTGTTAAAGTCATGTCAACTCTTTTTAACCTGTCTACATCATTAAGTCCTTAAAGAATTATCAGTAAGAAATCATAAATCTCTAGCTCAAATAATAAAAAAATGCCAAAATTAAAGAGTCCATTAAAATTAACTAGTCGGTTTCTTTCGACAATAGAATCTCATTTTCTATTGCTAGGAGGAGTGTTGAAAAAAAGGCGATTTTTCAGCCCCCTTAATCATCAAATTTCAAGCCTTAGACTTATAGCCTTTAGAAACTCTAAAAGTATAATAAGCCTGCAGTATATTGCCCATAGTCATAACGACCACTATTTAACACCAACACATAGTTTTATAATAGGATGCGCTATAGTGTTGCTAAAATAAAGAGCTAAAAAACAAAGATTGCTTAATAGGCTGCCAAGAAGCTTTAGGCCAAAATAAATTATAAAAAAAAACTTATTTCAAGCTTAAGTTCAAAGCCATTTACATACGATTATTAAGGAAAGCCAGTCTTTCTTTCTCAATAAAAATTCTAGGGTACAAGAATGTTAAACTTGAAAGTCAATGTTTACGAGTAAAAGAATGAATAAACCCATGAATCAGAATTCAAAAGTTAGTTCATTAAGTAAACACCAATGCTTAAAATACGAGCTTAATCGAATTCCAAAATATAGCTGTCAACCTAGAACCCCACCCTCTAATTTTAAAGGTCATTTGTTCCGTAGACAGGTGTGTCATTGTACGATTAGAAATTTAATAAACTTAAATAAAGACCGTTTGTCCCATAAACAAGGAAGGCAGGTTCAATATCACTGTCAATAAGTTAATTTAAAAAACAACGGGATAAAAGTCAAAGACCTAAGTCCCAAGAATTCAAAATAAAATCAGTAATGGAGAAGAATAGAAAAGTTCAGCAAAATAAAATATAAGTTCTTGATTAGCTATCAAGACAAGACAAATTCAATTTATACTAACTTAAAAAGCAGTACTCAAAATAAGATGCTTAGAAGGCAAAAATCAATTTTAGAAGGCTTAACAGATAGTCAAGAAGATTTTTATGATTTTCATGAAATTTATATCAATTTATATTGTAAGTTTACTCATTGGGGCTGGACAATTCGATGTTTAAGTTCATCTACAGCGTCTTTGAGTGATCTGCAAGCTACTTACGTTAGCAGCAGATGAAACAAATGAAAATCTGGTTTAAAAAGAAAAACACTGCCAGACCTATCCCGATACCACCTACTGCTTGTTTATACTGATTAGCTACATTTGTCATTCCTTGATAGCAAGTTTGAAGTGGTTTACCGTTATTCACATTCGAAAATACATAGTAAAGGCCGTTGGCTTGATTTGGTAGACACATTCCAGAACATTTTAAACTTATTTCTAAGGAGTTTAGGATTCGGATAGTTGAGTTTACTGCGACATTAGTGCAGCTCCCCACAACAGACGACTGAGCCCCAGGCGTATTGGAGCTATTGGTATAGACAAAACCTATTGCATTAAGCTGGCTCATTTAGCTAGGAGAGTAAGTAACGTTGTATTTCGGATAAAGGGCCGGGCATGAATTGGTAGCGAATTTAGGATAAGCTGATAAGTACAAGCTATTTAAAAGAGGAATAAAAAATGAGAGTGTATTTCCTTGGTTGCAAGTAGTTCCGTTGAAAAGGAGAGGGAAAAATACTAGTCCGGCAATTCCTATCAGCAAAGTCAAAACAAACATGACAATACTCTGAAAAGAATATATGCAGAGTAGACATTTATTTTTATTGATTGCACCTAGAAGTCCACAAATTCCAAAGATAATAGTTAACAATGAGAAACTGTAGAACAGTCCGAATACAGCTGCTTTAACTTTGGCGTCATTGTCGAGGACGGTTGGGTTGACGTTATAAATTATAGTGACTATAAGAATAAATACGAATTAGGAAGGCAGTGCCTATTAAGATGACTATTGACGACCCTCCGATCAGAACAATTTTATTAAGCTTTTTACACATCGGTTTTACTTAAGTTCTATATAGATAATAAATGGCTAATAACGAAGTCACCTAACTCGAGTTCTAGTTCCAATCAAAGGCCGTCTCGATTAAGAAGATTATAAGGAAACCCTTTTCGGATAGGCTTCAGATCTAAACATCCCAGCTCTATGAGTTCATCAAGAAAATCACATTCCTGCAAAAGTTTCTTGACACAAATAGTCCTGACTTGACTAAGGTCACTGCCGCATTATTTCTATAATCTCATTAGAAAGGACAGAAAGTTGTCAGCTGCGGATAGAGCTTCAAGTACATCTACTTGATTTTGGAAGGCAAGTGCCAATCACGCTACATCGATCCTAAAACAGATAAAGTTAGTACGAAATAGCTGGGGCCTAGCAAGACCATCGGATAGTTGTAGTTAATATTCTTGGAAAGCCAAATACAATAAGATATTGTAGTAACTTCTTCAATGCTGACCTTAATAGGGATTAAGGCATAGGTTTTTTCGACGATCCAGACTAATAGATCTAAACTCAGAGACCTATACAAGAGGCTAGGAACTTGCGTGTTTTTTTAGGAGTTTTCTGAGAGGTAAAAAAAGCAAATCGCACTAAGAATTGAGAGGTTTAAATTCTAAACCAACTAGAAGCTTATATGCCAGGGACAGCGGATCTAACACATTTACTTTTTTATGATTGGCAGCCTCAGAGCTATAAAGACTATCAAAATTACCAAGGCGTAGAAGGTTATCAACCCAGAATAATGCTTGGGCGAAGAACTTACCCTTTAAATTGACCAATTCTAATAGGGAGACTTTGTCGGAGTGTACTAAGTAATGAAAAAGTAGCCGCTTGATGTAAGTGTGGTGGCAAACAGCAACGGATAGTTTATTAAGCTTAATATTAACTAATTATAAACTATCTGTCCCTCCTACAAGTAAAAAATAAAACATTTAGTAAAAAAGTACCCCAACGATGAGGCAATCTTGGAAAAGTACAGGAATAGTCTCTACATGGATTACCAACAACACAAAGCTATCTTTAATTATAACAGAATTTAACAGCATAGAAGGTTGGCTTTTAGCTATGGTAAATAGCTGAGGGCTGCTATCAAAATGGTATCTCTGGAGCACATGAGGTAGCAATTCGAAGAATAGCAAAAAATAAAGAAAAAATAGAAATAAAAAAATAAGACCATTGCGCTACCCAAAATTCAGCCGTCAAAAAAGCGAAAGCCTTTAAGGAAGTTCACATAGTCAGATCTGCTTGCGGAATCTTTAAAGAAGTTACTAAAAAGATTGCATTGAAGTTATAATTTTCATTACTACTCTCCTTCATTCTGGCTAACATTTATGTATACTGTGAGCCTATCTCCGACCCGCAATTGAACTTAGCTATCAGGCTATTACCATTAGTGTTCTTATTTTAGTCTTACTTTGATAGGCTATTTTTATTAAAGTACAAGTATTTTGTGTCCCAAAGTTCTGACACTATTCTTGACAAGGCCTTTTTTTTTCGCAATAAAGATCAGTTTATAGAACAGACTTGACTGCGGGTTACCTGCGCACCTCATCTCTTAAAGACTAAAAAGTTCAGAAAATCCATCCTTAATGTCCTGGATGTCTAAGTTTATCAAGATTGATGTATACTCAAATAAAGTCCAGTCGAGAACTCTCTTCTCAAGGTAGCAGGATCTATCTTTGAGAGTGCTTGGCTTTATGAAGACCTAAATCGATTAGAAATCTGGCAATCCTTATGAGTTAAGAAACGGGAAGTTTATTAAAATCTGGTCTTATCTCCTTGCCGCCAATACTTGCTGGATAAGTGCAACATTTCGTAACCCTTTACCAACAAAAAAATTTTTGGCGTTTTCTTTTGCTACCCAAAAATTTCTGCTGCCTTTTGCAAAATCCAAAAAATAATAAATGTTTTTATTAACCCATTATTTTCTCCTTTTAGAATAAATTCGATATGAGATACTGATACAAATAGACTCGCCTGATTAGCATCCTACTTATCATCTTTTATATTCTGAAGGACAGCACTCTCTCGTTATTATAGCTTATGCTTTTAAGCTTGACAGTAGATGTCCTGCCTTCAGATCCTGTCAATTAGAATGAGGGCGCAAATTTTTATCTGAAAATATTTTATATTTTTTTGTACTTCTGAAGGAGGAGATATCGGATAACATGCCTGAAGTTGGAATTGATGCATGAGATTTTGCAGAGGCAGTCAGTTAGGAACTGCAGGAAAAGCATATCCTGAATGTGTGTGGGCAATTTTATAATTTTTAAATAAAGTTTCATATAAAAATGGGAGTAATACAAAGTATAAAGCAGCTGATAGCTGATAATGATATTGTTGATATAATTAGCAGGCTGCTGCAAGCTAAATTAGCAACTCACAGGACTCAAATAAAAGAGAGGCTCATTAAAGAGCTAACTCCTATTCTGCTACGATTACGTAGCTGAGGAAATCTGCGTCCCTAATGAGTATAGGATTTACACCTAGCTGTCAATTGCCAACAGAGATAAGAATCTCAAGATTATCTACTTGCAGAACATTTAAAAGAGTATCAAGCTTGATTTCTAGACCTCCTTATCCAGCAAAATTGTTTTCAATAGTCAGTGCAAGTAGGGTCTGAAAGGCCTGCTTTGCAACCTCAACTTCCCGAAAGTGCAAATGTAGAGCAGCGTTTTCCCTTGCTTCTCATAATGCCTGAGTTTAGCCGAGAAGTGCTCCCTCCAGAGTTCGGACTTCTGTGTGAAGATTAAATTCCAATTGAGAAGCAATTGCTGAATCTATTTATAATAATAATATGAGCAGCAGAAGCATACCGTCGACTTTTTAGGAATTCGACAGGGCCAAAATCAAATTCGCTCAGGCTGTTAGCGAATACTCCGAGAGGCCTAATAATATTGATCAGCTAAGCTCCCTCAATGTTATTGCTATCCTTAGACCGCTCTTGGCAGATCCGAATGTTGCTGTCCGCAATAGCTCTGCAGTTGCATTGGGAAGGATCAGCTCCTTCTCTCCTGAAATGGCCTAGGCCATGATAAGGGATGAGATACTGCCTCCACTCGTCATGTCGCTAGGGGATCAAAATGTTATTTTTAAGAAGGCGGCTTGCTTTGTTCTCAAATCCCTTGCAAAACATTCTGCGAAACTAGCTACTTCAGTAATTGATTCTGGAGCGTTAGAAGAGCTAGCCATCTGCATGTAATAGTTCGACTAAGGTATCAAATAAAGCGCAACCAGCGTCATGGCCTCGATTGCAAAGCATTCGAAAGAGATGGCTTAAAAAGTTTCGAAATCAGGATGTATTCCACACATCGTGCTGGCATTGCAATAACCGAATCCTTCATTGAAGAAGATGGCTGCTTATGCCTTAAACTAGATAGCCAAACATGGGGCCTAGCTGGCCCAGGTAATAGTGTAAAACGGAGCAGTCCTAGCGTTATCTCAACTAATAAATCATCATGACAACCAATTAAAGAGAGAAGTTTGCCAATGCCTAAGTTCTATCGCAAGACATAGTTCGGAACTGGCTTAGGTGGTTGTGAGTAATGAAATTTTTCCTAAGATTTTTTACAGACTAAAAGACATGGATGACAATGTGCGGAAGAATGCTGCTAATCTGATAAAATAAATTGTAAAGCAAGGCCCTGAGATGGCCAAGCTCTTCGTCAAGAAAGGGGGCGTTCAGCCGACAGTCTAATTTATCAACTAAACCAAAGGAAGTGCCAAGTTCCCAGGGATTCTGGCATTAGGATTTATAAGTGCTTTCGATCATGAGATTGCTTCTACTGTAATCGCAGCGAAATCAGTCGAATCCATTAAGAAAGCTATGATTGAGGTTCCTGATGATTTGCTAAAGGCGAGCAGCTGCTGGGCCCTGGGCATGATGGGAGGACACTCCAGCCAGCACGCAAAGGCACTGGCCTAGAACGATGTTCTGAGCCATCTACTGGCAATTTACTTGTTCAAATAGAGCACAGACGAAATGAAATCGCAGGCAAAGAAAGCTTTAAAATCAATAATAAGAATGTATTAGGACATAAAAGCCTTAATCAGCCTGATTAAGTAGTCGCCCGAGCCGATTCTGAAACACATAGTGCGCCAGATCAGCAAGAATCTGCAAAGGAACAAATAAATCAAGAAAGCATTTGTCAAGGAGGAGGGACTTAAGATGGTATTGGAGATAAAGGCTGAGCCGGGCAGCAAGCTTCGATAGGCAATCTAGGAGATAATGGGACTTTATCCACTAGATTTGGTGCAGTTCTACATGCCGAACTATTAATAAGCCCTAATAAAGAAGCTTGGATGATTCATATTCATGTCTTTCTACGCTGTTTGTATTATTATAAAATTTTCTTTTCGAGTTATTTGTCATTCTGGTTGTTTAGATAATAGTATTGGAAAACTGCGGAACACGCCACCCCAGCCATGCACAACTTTGAAATCAGATAGTATTTGTTCACCACTGAAAACTATTTTATACGCTTTTTGGAGATTGAGACTAATCGAAATGCTGAAAAGCCCAAGGTCAGGGCCAACAGAGCATCAATGGTAATTGCCAAACACCTCTGAGATTGGTATTGAATCCATTTTAATTATCTTTAGGAATGAGATTATTTTTTGATGATTTAAACGAAGGCCGGCTACAAGGCCGCCTCCCAAATCTTTAATATAAAATTCATAATTCACAAAGGTGTTCATATCTATTTGAAAATACAATTTTGACATTTTCCTGCTGGGACTCTTTGATCCTCAGCCTGGTCGTGCGCGAACGGAACAGCTGTTTGCTGGTTCTGGGATGCTGTTGGCTAGGGCGGGTCTGTCTCCTGATCATCACTGACCTAAAGCTCAGATTGTATGGAATAGGCTTGAAAGTGTGCAATTATACAGACATCGTCTATTAAGGATAATATTTATATGATATTTCTAAGGAAGGCTTTCTCCAACTTCAAGTCGATCAAGTACCAGTCCGCCAGGAACTCCCTCATTACGATGAGCTCGCCTCAGGATCTTAATTGTTTGAGTGCAGCCATGAAGACTGATCTTGTACAGGCTTTAAAATAGGCCTAGTCCAACCCCAGTGTTAAGACTGTCACTCTCATTTCCGATGTTCCCAAGGCCTTTTGCGCAGGAGCTGATATCAAAGACTTCGTGAACAAAACTTCAAAAGATTTCCTTTGTAATGATATCTTTTAGGAACTAGCGTACACATTTGCGAATGCAAAAAAGCCAATAATAGCTGGAGTTAATGGAGTAGCCCTGGGCGGAGGCTTCGAGCTAGCTCTTCTGTGCGATATCATAATATGCTCGAAATAAGCTCGCTTCGGACTTCCTGAAATTAAGCTGGGGCTGATACCAGGTATAGGCGGCACTCAAAGATTTCCCCGGATCGTAGGAAAAACGAACGCCATGCGATATATCTTAACAGGAGATTTTATCTCATCAGGGTAAGCACATTCAATGGGAATTGTTTCTAAGGTAGTCGAGGCCGAGGCTTTGCACAAGGAGACTATCGCTCTAGCGTAGAAGATAGCTGCTTTCGGAGGGTCGACTTTGATAAAGGCCAAGGCTGCAGTAAAACTCTCGGAAGAAACGGCTTTGAGCTAGGGCGTAAAGCAGTAGCGGCTTATATTTTATCCGCTGTTCGACACGTAAAGTGCAAAGGAAGGGGTTAGTGCCTTCATTGAGAAGAGAGCAGCCAAGTTTGATGAAAAATGATAATATTCATCCAAATGCCTATCCCAAGAAGTAAACCATGTAGAGACACCCGTCCTCGTCCTTGTTAATATTGAAAATTTATAATATGGTGACTGAGCTGTTAATACTCTTGAGCTAGTTCAACTTACTGTTGTGGACCATGAGATGGATGGTCATATCACTTTTAAACTCAAGTTTTTTGGACAATTCGCATTTGAACTTGTGAAATGGTGTTTTTTGGTCAACCAAAAAGATGAGAGGCTATTTCTTGATTTGCTTCTATTTTTCACTATGCTAAACAACAATAGGCAACAGGTTCTAATACTTGCGCTTGATATACTGGAAATTTTAAATTCTTCTTTCGAGACTATTATTTTTTTTGTATACAAAATTCATAAAATATTATCAAAGGGCCACCACTTTTAATGTCTCACCGTTAATTCCTATCCTTCGTCTCCTAAATCTAAATGACCGTCCCTTCCATCACTAGAAATCTTAGTTGCGATCGATCGTCGATAGCATGCCTCCCATATTTACTCTCCCGCAGTTAATGCTCAAAGTGCGCAGGACGATGAGTCCTAAAAACAAATATAGTAATAGAAAAGAATTATAATTGATTCAGGAGGCAGTAGTTTAGCTCAAAAATATTCGAAAGGGAGGGGAGGTGGCTGACTGAACTGTTATTTATTCAATTCCATTTCTTCTGGACTCTTTTGAGAGCTTATTCTCCTCCGGAAACTGATGCTAGTCCACTCCCTAAAGCTTTTAATATACTTTGATCAGGCTTTGATTAGCTTGACAACACTAGCTAGCTAGCCTAGATGAACAGCTTGCGCTAAAGGTAAGCATTAAGCCTCTCTTGATAAGGCAAATGCTAGGCTTATTTCAATATTAGCTGAACTATATGCGCAAGCACATGCTAATATATTTATCTAAGATTAGTGTTCGAGTTTTCCCTTTTGATGAGTTGTCTGAGCCTGCCAACATTCCTGACACTGATAATCTAAAGGAGCATGTTGATAGTGTTCCGCTCCTCATCAGAGAGTTTGTAATCTTAAAGCCTGATAGTGTGGAGGTTGCTGAACTGGCCAGTTTGAATCAAGTTAAGAATTTGCTCGTAGCCTAATTGCCTTTAGAAGTATTTGTATAGTAGCTTGCGATCCTCGTTCTAGAAAACTGCGTCTAGTATCATCTTGTTCCGATAGAAGTACAGAGCAGGCAGTCCTTTTACCCCCAGGGTCTAGGTCAGCTTTGGCACATCTTCGATAATTAGACTGGCGCTTCTGCTCTCCAGGCCTAGAGTCTGAATCTAATTCAGAATCTAAGTCACAGGTTTCCAAGAGCTGCCAACAGCGAGCAGCTTCCTCCCAGGTTCGCCAAGGAACTCCTAATATTCCTAAAAAGAACGGAGGCGTTTAAGAGCAATCCTGGGGAATTAACTGGAATGAAGTTTTTTCAAAATTCTCATTCCGATGATTTCTGACAATCCACGTCAGCATCCTTGCTATATAAATTTGCTTTGAACTCAAAATTAAAATGGCAATCAAGAGAATTCAAAAGGAGCTCCAGGACCTCGGGAAGGACCCTCCTGCCAACTGCTCCGCCGGGCCTGTTGATGACAAGGATCAGTACCACTGGCAGGCCACCATCATGGGACCTGATGATAGTCCTTATGCTGGAGGTGTCTTCTTCTTGAATATTCACTTCCCTATCGACTATCCCTTCAAGCCTCCCAAATGCAACTTTGTGACTCGGATTTATCACCCGAACATCAATGCAAACGGGTCGATCTGCTTAGATATACTGAAGGACCAATGGAGTCCAGCTCTGACTATCTCAAAGGTGCTACTATCGATCAGCTCACTGCTGACTGACGCCAACCCTGACGACCCACTGGTGCCTTAGATAGCCCAGCTCTACAAAACCAACAAGGCTAAGTACGAGGCGACCGCCCGAGAGTGGACTAAAAAATACGCAACTTGAATGTCAATTATAAATATTTTACCATACTTTTTACTTGATATTGTTGTGGTTTATTTTCAATCTTCTCTGAAAGAAGAGGAGTCTAATCCATCGAACACGTTATTCACAACCTGGTAATGATGCCCTTTAAATAGATCTGAAGATCAGATTCAACTATCCAAACATCAAACTAGCTTCTTTTTAAATGGAGTATTGAAATTAATTATGTCTCTGCAGCGAGTAAAGTCGGCAGATCCACTACGCTCAGTCCAGGATGGATGGACTACTATCTAGGCCCAGTACTACACCTTTCTGATAGAGCATAAGCTTTAGCTCCAACAGCTGCTTGGCTAAGGCTATGCCAACCATTAGGCGATGAGGCTCTTCAAAGCTAAGATTAGGGACTTGAACTTGAGTCCTAATATCCAGCAATTCAAGATATTTTATTAGAGCATAGCTCGCTGGGCTTGCAAGCGCATTCTGCATCTGTGCGACCAGCAACTAGGTTATTACTCTGCCCAGGTGATTAGCTTTCTCCTCCAATCAAAGAACAGTCCGGCCTACAACAGAGTGCTACTGGACTACAACCCCCTGGGTGATTCTGGACTAATCGCAATTTCAAAGGCAATTTCAAAAAGCTAAATAATTTCGATTTCGCTAAAGAACTGTGGGCTCACGGCTGTGGGGATTGAGAAGTTTATTTAATAGAACAGTTAAAATGATTATATTGTGGCGATATGTCTGGCCAATCAGATAGCCAGTATCCGCAATAAGCCAGGGTTCAAGGGATGCCAGATGTTGGGCGAGTTCATTCAGCCGAGGAAGATGTTTATGCACTTAGACTTGGAGGGCTGCAAGATCGGCACTGAAGCTTTCAACATACTCTGCAAAGGCCTGATCAATAATACCAGCCTGGTGCACATCAACCTTAAGGGCAACGACATAAGTTAGCTGGAAGAATACTCGTTACAATGGATAAGCTCAGTTAATATTTAAACCATCAACTTAAACGATAACTGTTTGAGAAACAGAACTTTGAAGAGTTTAGCTCATAGTTACAGGAGCACTCCAGTTTCCAAGCGTTTCCAAATAAAACGCTTGATGGTGGCCAAGAACAGGTTCAACAACAAAGGGGTCCAGCGATTATTGCACATTCTCGAAGATAGTCAAGCACTCGAATTTCTGGATCTCTCGTTGAACAACCTAGAAAAAGTTGATTTCTAAACTATCATCGTCAACTTGCCTAACTTTCGATAACTCGTCCTTGTTGAGGCTAAACTCTGCTAACAATCTGTCAAAAAAATATTTGCAGGCCTCATCAACAGACAATCGAGGCTTAAAGCGCTAAATCTTCGGGGCAATGTCCTAGATAGGTCAGTGCCTATGCTTGCTTAATGCTTTTCTTCGAATCCTGAGAACCTTAACTAATTGACAGTCAGCCATTGCGAAATCAGCGATTAAAATGGATCGGTGCTGGCTCGTTCTCTTTTCAACCACAAATCACTAAATCGCCTGGACATCAGCTACAACTTCCTGGCAAAGCAGTCCTCGAAATCGTTCAGCGAGTTGGTCCGCCAGAACAATAATATAAAGCAACTGATCCTGAAGAAGAACCTGATCGAGCCAGCAAATAACAGCATAATTTAGCGATTGCTGAGTTTCAACAGAATAAAAGGTCAGGACAATTTGATTAGCAATTTAAAGAGTTAGTTGAGGTGGTGTAAACAGAAAATCCAGTCCACCAAAGTCCTTACTCTCTCAGATAGCAAGACCTCCCTCCTTGATGAGATCGCCCTACTTTAGGACCAGCTCAAGTAAAAGACAGCCCACGTTCATTACGTCAGCTCCTAGCTTTAGTCCGAACTGAACTAGCTCAAGTGTATCCAAAAATAGGAGTAGGACAAATACAGGGCAGCGAAGGCTGCTTTATTAAGCTAAAGCTCGATTATCTCCCGGTAGCTTTAAGACCTGCAGTTAAAGCACGACAGGCTGGTTCGCAAGCAGAAAATGTTCAAATGATTAATAATAATTTGCAGCAAAACTTGTAGAAAATAAATGATTTGCTGAGCTGCAAACTCTGCCAGGGATACTTTCGATTCGCACATACGCTTATCGCTTGCGGACACACCTTCTGCTAGGTCTGCCTATTTTACTACATCAAAAGTCACAGAGGCTCCAAACCCTAAGTGAAATGTCCTACTTGCAAAAAGTTAGTTTAGGACAACTACCGGAAATCAGTGTCGAGAGATGTATTTAAGCAGACACTGGTCGACTCGATCTCCGAGGAATCTGCCAAGAAATAGATCCGAATTATAGCAAGAGTAGGCTAGTTATTTTCTTCGCAAACAATAAAGGGAATGCGCAACGACTACATGAACGAGTTCTCAATCAATCCACCTATCAACTTCAGAAACGTGGAAGAGGGCAATCTGACGGAAAGTTTAGCCAGGAAATTCAAACTGGAATTTTCAGATTTTAAGGAAAGATTACTTAATGATGAGTTCTTTTAGTAATTAAAAAAGCAGAAGCTCGAGGTCGAATCCCAAGAGTTCATCATCATCAGCCTTGACCCCAAAAGCTAATATGACATGAAATATGTGGCGATTAAAGGGATGGTAAGGCTAAAGAAAAGCCTGCCGGCACTCAAGATCGTGCAGTTCATTGAGAAGCAGCTGCTCAAATATATCAACAGGACGAAGCGCATACCTCTGAAAGTATTGAACTTCCAGACTAACCAAGTAATATCGAATGTGAGGCTATTTTGTCAGGGATAAGTAATCGACCCGAACCTAACTTTCTTGGAGCTTGATTTGCCTATCAACCACCTGGTCTACTGCATTAAAGGATGAACTGGATGAATTTTCATCAAAATATCACTTATGTCAGAGTCAAACAACAAATAGAAGCAGACTGAGACTCACTAAGACCTGCACCCATTTCATGAGGATGAAGCATTAGTATCGACGAAGGCTCGGGTCAAGTCTGCGATATTTGTCATCATGTTCCGTGAGGTTAAAGCAAATCGGAGTTATTCCTTTGTACATAGACTAGTCGTAGAAGATGTCCTGAGAAATTAGTTGCCTCTTGAATGTCACGTAGTATAAGGACGATTCGTTGTTGGAGTAGTAGCTCACCAGTTCAACATCCTATTTCCCACCGATTGCTGTGTCAGGCAAAACACTCCTATTATTTTCAGCCATGAGATCAGTCACCGTGAAGTTCTGATCGATGACAACGAGGTCCTGATTCATGAAAAAAGTAAAGTCGAAAGTCACTGCCAACGATATAAAAAATCTTTTAATGAGCCGTTACGGTTTTATGAAAATAGAAAAGTAAACAAATTATTTCTACAGCTTTTGGCCGTTGAATATTATTGATTCTTGGATTGTGCTTTGGAAAATCTGGGCAACGTACTCGTTCTTGCCGACGTACTAGCTGCTGATGTTTCCCATGTAGATGCCAAGATTTCGGTCCTATTAGACTATAGTTTTTGATTTCTCGCTCAATAAAGTCGGA
This sequence comes from Craspedacusta sowerbii, assembly GCA_003687565.2. NCBI lineage: Eukaryota > Metazoa > Cnidaria > Hydrozoa > Limnomedusae > Olindiidae > Craspedacusta > Craspedacusta sowerbii. The sequence continues at coordinate 100,252 of QQSS02212615.1, forward strand.
AATGTGTGATAGTTTCCCGAGGGAATGAAGCTGTCGAGTTTGTAGTTCAATGAGCAGTCGGTTACCACCATGAATTGATAGACGTTGTTAGGCAGTAGTTTAAAACCCTGACTATAGTTGGTGCTGCCAATCCAGTGGAGAGTTCCTGCGGAAAAGTTGGCTACTATCTGACTATTCTCCTTATCCAGTCTCAACGTATTTTAGCCTCTGAGGATGAAGACTTGGATTGGATTCGAGTCTATAAGAATGACGCCGTCGTACTATACCTCGTTGATATTGATGTTCTTGATGAGAATAAGTGGGTTCTTAATCGAAGGGTCAAAGTGCAACCTGATATAAGTCGTGGTCCCGCTTATCATAAAGGGACTATCGTCACCGTTGACTGTGAAATTCATGGCGAGCAAGTCCGCCAACAATAGGACAATCATCATCGTCGTTAAAGATGTTATAAGATTTGGTTATTTTAATCACATGTTCATTTTTTATAGGCATGTCATTAGCTCGCTCATCTCGCGCATGATCTTTACTCGTCGCTACTCCAGCATTGCTTATTTTTAATTCAGCTATGACACCTGGCTTTTCAGCTAGTCCACCTCCCTTTACAGTTACTCTTGCCGACTTATGAACAGTACGATGTCGTTGGCTGCCTGGTCCCGCTATCGTTAGAGCTGCTTTACTTATTGCGAGAGGTCGAGAGTAGTCCCATGGAGATGATGCACCGCCTCCAGCAGTCCCTGGCTTGCGTAGGCAAACCGCTCCTACATTAATTATGTAAACCGAAGATTGCCATTTCAAGTTCAAGATTTCAGTCATCGGCGACAAGGCCGTAGGCAAAACCGCTTTCATTGACTGTGCCTCTCTAATTAGCTATTGCGACTGCTTTCAAGAAGCAGATCGTCTTTTCTTAGCAGACCGAGTAGCTAAGCATCAAATCAGTCCTCTACACGGACGAGGACACTGTCTTCAAAATAAACTATTGGGAGATCCCAAGCCGAATAAGGTCGACAGATTACGTGTTCAGATACGCGATCGGTTCGGCGGCAGTCATATTCTTGTTCGACGTTACCAAACGACAGTCTCTTTAAAATGTATAGAAATGGCTGAAGGACTGTGACAAGGCCTAGATCCCGTTAAAAGTGTTGGTGGGAAACAAGGTTGACCTCTATCAAGGCTCCTCCACTAAAAACTTTGTACAAAAATCATAGGCTCTCTCTTTTGCAAAAAAATTTGGTATGGAGTATCTTGAGACTTGCTCAATCGGCGATAGCACATCGATAACGCCTGTGTTTTAGCACATATTCAGCACAATCTTCAACTCAATTCCAAACCCACCAACCCCACAATCGCTGGTGGGGAAAGGCATCCTGCTAGGTAAAAAGCTGCTGAACTCAAGCAAATATCACTTGGCTCTATGCGACATAGCAACACTTTATGAATGATTAAGTCAAATGAGAAATATTGATAGTCTCTGCAGATTACTCGAATTTAAATAACCTGCTTCATAATCGCCATTGTCTCACACTTAAATGATTTCGGGATTTAGGATCTAGGCTCCTATGCCATCTTCCACTCTGCCAACATGCCATGCCGACTCTGGGTTCTAACTATTTAGTCTGCGGGACTGCTAAGGTGACAAAACGAACAGCAGTCCTCCACTTGTTTAAGCCGACTTCCCTTAGATCAGCTTGAAGTCTCTTGCTACTTTTTAGAGTTTAATTGCGTTTTTAAGGACAGGAAGTTTGTTTATCACAAATTTAACTTTGTTCTTTTGAGCCTCTGATAAGTATTTTGCATGTCCCAGCACTCCGAACCCTGTAACATCAGTGGCAGCCTTGGAATGGTACTTGTGGAGGAGGGCGGCAGACTGGTTGTTGAGCGTTGCCATCTGGGATTGTGCCCTCTTAAAAAGCTCTACAATTTCCTACTATTTCAAGATATTTAATACTTTTTGAGCCTTTTAAGGATCCTAAAGGATCCACTGCATCGCATTGCTTGCAATCTGTGTCCCCAGCGGCTTCGTTATAAATATTTGATCTCCTGGCTTAGCGTAATTAGGCATTCGGATATCCTGTTCCTCCCCGATGAAAGTTGCTGAGCCTCCCATCATCATCCAAGGGTTCATCACTGTCTGACCTCCCTATATTATAGTGCCGGCTTATTAGGCAGTCTCTTGAAATCCCCTTATCATGTGAGGGACAACCAAATTTTGGATATCCTCAGGCATTTCCCTGCTCACTCCTAGGATCATAAGCAAGGAAGTCGGTTTGGTGATTCCCATAGCAAACAAGTCGCTCAAAACATTGCAGGCAGCTATTTTGCCGAACATGAAAGGGTCAGCCACATTGGGGTAGAAGAAATCAAGAGTGGAGACTAATCTAAGATCCTTCCCTGCAACATTGATTTTTTGAACGCCCACATCCGGCGTCTCAATTCCGACAGGCCTATTTAGCTTGGAGAGAAATGCGAGGAGTCTGTCTTGTGGGACCTTGCAGCCTCACCCCTTAAGCTTGGTGAATTTGAGCAAAGAGAAGTCTCTCGGCAGTCCCAACTAAACTGGAACCACTTTAAAGGAGAAATATCTCTTCAGTTTTAATTAAGAGATTCAAATATAATGGGTGATCAGTTAAGTTGTTGTGCTGAGTAGCAGCAGCCTGTTGCCATCATAAATTCGAACAAAAAACCTGAAGTACAGGTTCCCGTATAATTCTTGCTCAGCAAAAATCTGAATTGGCACAGGCAGTTCAACCCTTAGTTGCACAAAGCCTTGGGACAGCTTCCCTTCACGCCCAGCTCTTAGATCTTTTCAGCTGCAGCGGAGGGAAAGAACGACTACATGGGGATCGTCAAATAGCTTTCCTCAAAAAAGAAGTGTTTTAAAGACGAATCCTTCTTAATGTAGTCCAAACTAGGTGCCAATTACACCTGGGTCTCGGAGATTATCGACGGATACTAACTTGCCAAATTCATAAATCCTGGTAGTTTCAAATTTATTACAACGCCTTAATTTTAACTTTTCGAGACTGTGGCGGTGACTCTCAGGGCCATGGCTAGGCATTGTCCTGATCTGCTTAAACGCTGTTTCGCCACTTAGTAGAACGCTCTCGGCTTCCATATCTTGCAGTTTTTTATAAATGGGAGGAGATAGCACGTGGTGATTGATGAGCGATATCCCTTCTAAAAGGAGAACACTTGGCCGTTCCAGCTGAAATCAAAGGACGTCTGGCCTCTGTTCTTTGTGAAAGGGCTACTGAGAGTATTCAGGACGAACAAATCTGCTATCTTCAACCCACAACTGCTGATTAGCAACACCATAGGAATACCTGTCTATAAATTCGATATAGCTTATATGCCCAAGTAGGTCAGTTTTGATAAACTAATTAGTGATGGGGCCTTCATCCTCGTAAAGTCCAAAGACAGATTTTAAAATCATAAGATCAAGGGCTTGAGAGGAGGACAGTACTTCGTCTTGGCAGCCAAGCCAACCATCATGAAGCTTGATGGCGCATAATACAATGTTGTTGCACTATAATCAGCCAAATAACAATAATTCAGCAACAAGATCGACCTGAAATCAAACTTGAAGCAAATTCAAGAAATCTTCAAGTTTAGCAACTAATAAGTCAACCACATCTCCTGTCTGACTATGGAGGAATTTTAGTCCCACTTTGACTCAGCTATCGTCGCCATGAGTTGTTACAAAAATATTTACCAAGAGGAAGTGCGAGAGCTTTTTAACTATTTTAAACTGACTATCAAGAATGAGCGTCCCTCACCAATTAGTGTGAGACTGGTGCAGTATCTCCCTTAGCTAACCAGAGGCTCCTACAAATAAATCTACTCAGAGATATTAATCGTAGGCTCCAAATCCAACAAACACATCTACTCTAAAAAAGTGTCTGTCGCCGCCAAATAGTTATAGTTGTTCAATTTAAGCTAGCTCCTTGAGAACGGCTAGTACCACATCAGAGTGCGCTATGATATTTAGAACCATGTCAACTACAAGCCTGCCCATTTAGTCGTCTGCAGCAAAGAGAAGGTCTAGTTCATAGAGGCTGACGGCACTTAGTTTGAAAGCAACATGCTTGAGCAGATTGACAGCAGAGCCAAAGAGGGCAAGCACTAATCAATTTAATGGACTCTTAAGTCTAAATTCGATAAAAGTTTCCTTAAAATTAGGAACATTTCCAAAAGGGATGTGATGTTCAATTTGAAACTCACCTAAACCAAGAATTTGCTGCTGAACGGGAAACCCTGTAAAACTTAAGAAGAAAGGAAGGAGACTTTAGCACCAGAGGCAAGCACGTACTACTGGCTCGAGGGAATCGTAAACGACCATCCATTCAGTTTCAAATAAAAAATAGTGCAGGCTTGATTCGATAAATCATTCTTGATAATATTAATGACAAGTTCGGTTCAAATATTTTCGCAGCTGATGCAGGACGAGTCGCTCGTCATATCTGCCAACGCTCTAATGCTCGTCAACACCTACCTCTTCTTTAGGGATCAGCTCTTCCCCCCTGATATGGGGTTCCTTAGCGATTCACTCTAGGCCAAAAGAAAGTAAGAGCCAGTCTAGGCCAGATAAGACAAGGAGCATACCAAGCTCAAGGCAGAATATTTCTACTCCTTCAAGGACTTGGCTAATAAGCAAGACTAGCTCCTTGAGACTCCTAAGCACCATACCAACCATAGATAACTTTTTCGCTCTTCGCACAACCCCGAAATCCCAATAGCAAATCTCTATGCCCCTCCCGAACTGCTGGAATAGCGGTTCGTTTACTTAAAATTCATAAACCTCTGCAGCTAGATCCGACCTTCATCCTAGCGCCAGTCCGACTCATCTAGGAAATTGAAGAACAGCTAGCTGCTCTCCGACCTCAAACTCTTAGACCTCTAAATCTAGAAATAGCTGGAGGAAAAAAATAACTTGCAGGCCACTGTCCCCAAACGATCCAGGTCTAAAAAGAATAAGCTCAATGACTTCCTGCGAAGGAGTTAGCAATGGCAGCAGCGAAAGTAAATGAACATTCGCAAACTCAAAGGCGAATTGTATAATGAATCATACAACTAATGCTCCTTCACTCCCAAAATTAGCAAGCGCAGCGAGTAGTTGTTCAGAATGAGATAGAATCGACTCGAAGAACTGCAAGGTGAGCAATTCGAGGGACTGTCACCCGAACCAGACCAGCTGAACAGCGAGCTGGCCTAGCTCCAGCTCTAAAACCGGAGACTTCGGAGGGATCGGGACATGAGCTGGTACAACCGCTGAGGCATTTGATATATGATTAAAAGCAAAACAGCACAATCTCAAAACAGAATTTTTTCCAGGAACATCATCTCCTAATGTTAGCTTGTCAGGGTTTAAACTTAATTCCCCCCTCAGTCTGGCCTCAACAAACTCAAAACTCTGTTCGAACTGCGTCAGCCGACTCAGCAGCGTCAGCGGACAGCTTAAATCAAATTCATGGAGAAATCCAAAGGTGCACGTAAAACTAGCTAAACCAGCAAGAGCAGGATTCAGAATATCAATTTCTATCCGTCGCCGTACCCTGGATACTATGAGAGCACAAACAACTTAAATGCCAAAAGAAGCTTTCTCAAAAGTAAACCTAAATCCTATCCTAAGGTGAAGCCTCGATAGCCCAAGGTTTTGGCAATGAGCTATGTCTGTCCTCGCATCAAGCACGATCTAGCCTCCAACAAGCCCATCTCTTTTAAAAAACTTAAACGCAGAAGTTACCTCGGCCAGCGCAACAAAATGCTAAAAAGCAGCGACAGGGAGCAGAACTGCCACATGCCGCTGAACAAAGACGAGATGATGAAATAGCTATTCAAAATCCTCCGGAAGAACGGGATAAGCTAAAATAACAAGCGACTCTATTTCTACAGCAAGAATTATGTCGACTATTAGTGACATTATTACTTATAATAATGATTTTATTCTAGGACCCGAAATCTGATGTCTAGAAACTCAATTTTAGACCACGGGTAAAAAGGGCCAAGCGAACTATCCGAACTGCTATTCCGCCCAAGTCATTTTCCAAGGATTAGAGGATCCTTCAAATCGATTAATAGTAGTTAAACGAATACTCCAAACCCGAAATCCCCGCGCTCAAACCTACCCTCAAAAAGAAAAAAGCGTTTCCAGACAAGAAGCTACTGGCAGTGTTCGTTGACATGATCGACTCGGAAAGCAAGTTCACTTTTTAATAGCTAATCAAAAGTTACTTCAATAACGAAAAGCTCTCCAAGCAGAACATCAAGAACTATATCATAGCTAACAACAAAATCGAAAAGGGGAGTGCAATTATCCCCTTTTCCAAGTCATTTGCCTCTCCCTTCAAGAGGAACAAGGTGCTCAAGGATTAGACCAGGCTCTCCAAATCATCTGCTTTTAAATTCCTTCCAAAAGCCAGAAGTTTGCAAAAATATCCACTAAGCTACAAGCCATAAGATCTGCGATACTAGCTAGTAAGGAACCCTTTGAAATAGGCACTTCTGTTCCTCAACTAATTCAAATAGCGGAGGAGCAGGAGTAAAGCTTTGTGATAATAAAATACTCACTTCAGGCGATTCGCCTCCTTATTTTCCTAAGTTAATGGATCTCCTGCCTTAGTTGCTAATTTTAACACTGCTTGAACTTCAGCCTCTCCTTGAGAACTATTTTCTGTTACTTGAGCTTTACAATCTTATCAGACATCGTCTTCATATCCTACTGCCTGCGGTTAAGCAAATTTTGGTTCATGAGGGCTTGCTCGCGGATTTCCCATACCAGAGCTAGGATTTATCGCTAGGGAGGAAAGCAAGCCTACACAGGACTTATAATGCTGCCCTAGAGCTAGAAGGAGTCCTTTATATAATTAAAGCTCTCTTGGAACTTATGTTAGACCTTCTGCCTGCCTTCGAGAGTTGCTAGTTTACCCTTCAGCTCATGAATCACATTTTCCATCTGCTTGAAGCTTTCGCGACTGTTGTCCAGCCGCACACTCTCATGATTGAACTGACTTTATTTCAGCATGCTCTGCTCGATCTTCGATTAGGTCTACTTGATGAACTAGGATTGGACGACTAGCATTTTCTACTCGATATTGAGTCGCTCGAGAATAGAATTTCTGGGGACAGTATCTGCAAGTTTGGTTTATAAATTCAGTTTTTCTTCATGAAGTTTCTTGATCTGAGCAAGCAGCTAAATATTTTGATCTTCCAATTAGTTATTTCGCTAGTAGGTGTCCTCCAGCTACTAGTTTTTTCTGTTGAGTTCCATCGTTATCTCGTGAAGGATATATTAGCACTCTGATTTTATTTAGACCTTTTAGTTTTCAAGCTAGCGCAGTCGTTAAAGCATTAACCGATTATCTTTGTCGACTTAGATACAGCGGCAGTTGTCATGAGATTGGACAGGCTCGATGGGCCTTTTTATTTTGACTTTTTTCTTGAGCTAAAGATTTTAGGACTAAAGTTGCAGGATATCATTTCTAAGTACTTCGACTTAACGTTTCAAGCGATCCAGTTCGTGGGTTTAGTCTTTGAAGGAAATTAGGCTTGTTCGTTAAAGGACTGCTTATTAGCTGCAGCCTTGTTAGCACTGCTGTCCGAGCTGTAATGATTACAGGGATTGCTAGATGATGAGGCATTAGCCTGAGCGTGCCAATGACAACTTACGAATGGAGTGTGATAGCTTGTCGATAAGAGGATGAGAACTATCAAGTTATTAGCTTGAAAGGATTTGCTTGAGGTTGAATAGTTCTGTGTCGAGAGTGGATTTAAGCTGGGAAAAAGCGGATGTCAAGGTAGAATGGATTGGCGTCTTAAATTGCATGAATAAAGTTTATAATGTGCATCAATTTATGTAATGGCGAAGGTTTTTTTTAGCGAAATGGCGGGAAGTTGTGCTGGATGTTGTATTTGTCGTTGGCGACGAACTAGTAGTTGAATTTGCGCCAGAGGAAGGAGTGCTGCTATCTGAACTGGAGGTGGTGTTTGAAGGAGCTGTCGAGTTAGTGGTGTTATTTTATGTTGTTGTGTTGGTGGTGTTTGTTGTGGCAGGAGCAGTGGTGTTGCTTTCAGCTGGAGCCGTTGTGTTGGTGGTGTTGCTTTCAGCTGGTTTTGTTGTGTTGGTGGTGTTTGTTGTGGCAGGAGCAGTGGTGTTGCTTTCAGCTGGAGCCGTTGTGTTGGTGGTGTTG